>OZ012696.1:31642449-31663529 GCA_963942565.1 Maea johnstoni
AAAACGGACATCGATCACCTTTAGTCCGCGATTGTACCGTTTGTGAGTGAAAAATTGAGCGCAGTTTTGCAAAATTATAACAATAGAAATAATCAATTATTTGCCAGATGCCCCATAGTCCCCTCTTCAGATAATGCTACCTGGAAGCTATTTGGATAATTGGTGACAAAATGAGAGCGAGGTGCGCTCTCTTCTTTTTCCACTGCCAATCATTGCACATCCTTTTCTCCCGTGGATGTCTCCGCAATGAAAGGGTGACTTAACGAAAAGGAGCTGAATGGACATGTAAAACAATGGGACGGAGAAGTTCTTGTCCCACTGAATGCTCCAATGAAATCATGTGTGAATAACAAGGAAGGATTTTCGATTTCAGTCGATTTTTCTGCCATTCCTCCAAGTTATGGCCATGGAAAGTTCTGTTTGCTTCATATTTAAATAAACTCTAGTGATCCTATATCATGTTTTGAGATTTGGTCAACATTCTATACTTGTATATATAACTAGTTCCCTTGTAGTATATACAGCTATTTCACATGTAATTTACGATGTTATATATAGTACCTGATGCTCCTAAAATAGTTGTTTAGTCAGAAAGTTATGGCCATGGAAAGTTCTGTTTGCTTCATATGTAAATGCACTCGAGTGATCAAGTAACATGTTCTGAGATATGGTCAACATTCTATTTGTATATAGAACTATTTTCCTTGAAGTATATATAGCTATTTCGCATGTAATCGATATTTTTCTACATAGTCCTTGATGCTCCTAAAACAGTTAAGATGTATGGAAGAAGTTCTGTAGTTTTAGCCCTGTAGAGTATTTTTTGCATATTAAATGCTATCGAGTGATCCATTGTCATGTTGTTGGAATCGATCAACACTCTACATGTATATATACTAGTAACTACTTTCGCATATAGTATTTACAATTGTCTCGCATGTTATCAACAACATTTGATTTAGCTGCTCGCAACATAGTAATGTTGTCAGGAATGTATGTTCTGCCTTTTAAATATCTGCACAGTCAAACTTGCGCTAACAACCACTTCTCTTAAACGACCACTTGCTGTGAACGACCACTTTCAGATCCCCCAATGCTATTCCCTGGATATCATACCTTGATTAAACGACCACTTGCTTTATGCGACCAACGACCATAAAATCTTATCCCTAACAGTAAATGCCCCTTCATACAACGGTCACTTGAATGTCTAGACGCCTTGTCTATTGGAAAGGACACAATGAAATGATGAAATAATCGGTATAATTGAAAGAAAACATGATACTAGTATCTGAGGGTCCTCAATTAATGCTTGAGTTCAACTTTTCTTTTTCTAAATTGTTCAATCTTAAAATATCATTGAAGAAATTTCAACAGACGCAGCTAAACGTAACAATAATACACGGTCATTGTTAGAAATTCTGTTTTATCATAACCTCACTCAGACCCCCCAACCCTCTCTTAAGGGACCACCTCTTTAAGAGGCCACTTTTAATATTTTCCTTGAGCGGTCGCTTAATAGAGGTTTGACTGTATATTTGAATGCTTAGTCATCCGATGTAATCGTGTTTTGAGATGGGGACAACATTACACTTTGATTCACAGCTAATGTGTACATATAATTATGTTACGATTAGTTTGAATGTCATTAACAATATTCAATTTCATTTCGCATGTGCCTAACATTACTGTAGAATGGATAATTTACCGTGTAAAAACTTTCCCCAATTTTTCATTTTTGGGCGTTTCCGTTTCTAATATTACCGAAGAGAGGACATATGTTTTTGCCGTTTCTAATTTTCACGTTCTATATAGATTTTTAAATTTTAGTACACCAAAGAGTAAAGATTAATAGGTCAGGACAAGGATTTCTCCGTGTCTATTAAGTCCGGACATGTATTGTATTTTTTTCCTGTGCTGTTTATTCCCGTTTGAAAGCATTCGGGAAAAAACAGGAAACTAAAACGCACGGGAAAATTAGCAGTATGATTTTGTTATGTATAACATAATTCTTAAATCTAAAGGAGATGTATTATTCTTTCAATGTCACCACACTCAACACTCGAATTGTCATTCGTAGTTTTTCAATGTCATTTATTGCCATTATATGATTGCTTTTCTTCATGAATAAAGGCGTTTTTTCATAGCCCCATATGGTATTTGTGTTACTTATTGATTTTGGTAGCAGCATTATGAACTTACCATTGTAAATGTGTTGATGAGGTCGATGACAAAAAGTATTCAAGAAAAAAACCAAAACGGTAATTTATATATGAATATATATATATATATATATATATATATATATATATATATATATATATATATATATATATATATATATATATATATATATATATATATATATATATATACATGTATATATATTCATAATCGAGTTGGTACGTTAGGTAAATCATGTTGAATATAGCAGCAGTAGTAGTAGTAGTAGTAGTAGTAGTAGTAGTAGTAGTAGTAGTAGTAGTAGAGGTAGCAGAAGTAGTTGTAGTAGTAGTAGTAGTAGTAGTAGTGGTAGCAGAAGTAGTCGTAGTCGTAGTAGTAGTAGTCGTAGTAGAAGTAGTAGTAGTAGTAATAGTAGAAGTAGTAGTAGTAGTAGTAGTAGTAGTAATAGTAGTAGTAGTAGTAGCAGTAGTAGTAGTAGTAGTAGTAGTAGTAGTAGAGGTAGCAGAAGTAGTCGTAGTAGTAGTAGTAGTAGTAGTAGTAGTAGTAGTAGTAGTAGTAGTAGTAGTAGTAGTAGTAGTAGTAGTAGTAGTAGTACCACCAAGAGTAGGATAGGTGTTTAGCTGAGGTCTAAGTAGAACAGGTTGGCCTAGGACGTAAACAAAAGAATGTGAAAGATCTTAGTCGGATATTTAGGGTACATTAGTTTGCACTCAAGAAACACTACAAGCATGGCATATAACAGGGTCTTTTGGATATATGCAGCTGCGTTCTGTGAAATAATGCCACCTGCCGCTTCCGAGGGGTAATACGATTTGGTCAGGGTGCCAACCACTAGAGGACGATTCGATCGTCTACACACACACACAAACATACACGCACACAAACACCCGGACGTTCGCAGAGGTGCCACTCTAGTTTCTCCGACAACCAAAAGGTGGCAGCACATCACAGGAATGTCTGCTGCCTCGATGCTGCGGCCTTGCAGTCACTGAGGCAAGCCGGAGATGGTGGAACGGTAGGAATGATTGCAATGACCTATGAAGCGGGCCAAAAAACCGACCATATTGCACCAGTCAATTGGGTATCTGCTAGAATTCGGTGGGGAAAGTGAAAGAAAAGATTTGGAGACAACATTAGTTGCACTATTTATATATAATTCCCATGATTACAATTTCTGTGTTTTATAAATTCAAATACACTATGCATACTTGAGTGGCAATTAATACTCATTTGCAGACTTTTGAAAAAAAGAAAACTAACAAGGAAGACTATTGACTTTAACATAACTTATAATGGTCAAGAAGTACATAACCTTTGCACACTTAAAGGCATCAGTTATTTTTCCACCATTGAGAAATACACAACTCTTGTAAAGGAAGATTCTTCTATACATATAACTTTTATTTAAAATTTACCAATTTACTGGCCGCCTCAAAACACCTAAAACACACAATTCTGATCTAGACGGTTATTTATGTGGATTTCTATAAAACATCTAAAGGTTAGGAATATCTGAAGGTTATCCTTTAACCCTTATGCTGCTGCTGGTTAATTTGGCCAATACAAAATGATGCAAAAAACCTTTAAAATGACTGAAACCCTGCCAAATGGGTTCTCATATAAGAGTGGCCAGCGAGAACTTTCCAATGAATACCAACATGACAGGGTTTAGATGGTTTTCAAAGGTTTTGCATTCTTGTGCTTTGGACAAAAGTAGCCTTAGCATTGAAAGGGTTAAGGGTCATGGTTTCTTTAATTTCATTCTCATGGTTATGCAATTTGGCCTTGTTCCTTATGTTTCCACCACAGTCCATGTCACCTTTTATCTCAGACTGCTTGTAAATAGAAACACCATTTGACCCATCACAGGGTTCTAGCCAGGATTTTTAAAATGGGTAAAACAGCAATCAAATTTTTTCTGTTCATCAAAATTTAGGTACTCTTCTAACTACATTCAATAGCCTACTGTGTCAAAAGTGCAATTTACACTTCAGCGATGCCTTAGAAGATGGTTTGATAGTAAAGATGCCATCATTATTCCAAAAGAGTCATAATTGAAAATTCTTCATTGAAGTTTTTGCCGGTCTGAAAGGGTGTTTTTCAGGAAAGTACGTTCAAAACAGGCTAAACCGGTTCTGGCTAAATCCTTGCCCATCAGTGTTGCCTGTTTGAAAGGGTGTTTTTCAGGAAACTACCTGTCCAAAACAGGCTAAATGGGTCCTGGCTAAGTCCTTACCCATCAGTGTTGTCTGTCTGAAAGAGTGTTTTCAGGAAACTACCTGTCCAAAACTGGCTAAACTGACCTGGCTAAGTCCTTGCCCATCAGTGTTTTTATAAGCAAGCCCTTTTATACAGAGTTTGAGTAGTAGGAAAGAAAACATTCCTACATCTAATACCTAAAATGCAATGAAAGAAATACGATGCAATGATTTATGCATGTATTATATGATTCTGCATGACGATAAGTAAGCAATGTATTATAACTACATGTTTGTGTGAAATACACTGTAATGATGAAATAATGCCCCGTGATATAGATATGCATGTATATATATATATATATATATATATATATATATATATATATATATATATATATACATATATATATATATATATATATATATATATATATATATATATATATATATATATATATATATATGTATATATATATATATATATATATAGTTATATATACTAGTATATATATATATATAATGCATGCAAGACGCAGTGGCCTAATTGGTAGTGCGTTTGCCTGAAGACCCATGGGCTGCAGGTTCGATCCCAGCCAGTGGCTACTATGGTCTGTCCTTAGGCAAAGACAATTTACTTCTCTTTTCCTAATGCTTCGGATGGCACTTAAAGCCGGAGGTCCAGTCGTCCAAGAGCCTTGGTAGCTTATGTTTATTGAATACAGAATATACCGAATTGGCGACTTGAAATAAAGATTACTTTACTTTTTTTACTTTAGCTATGCAATATACGTGTATAAAGCATCATGCAAGAGGGTACAGTTGATATATAGAGCTCAAGGAAGGGGTTGTGTAAGCAGAGTAACACCAAGGGTATTATACACCACAGGTTCCGAGGGGTCTATGTAGCTTGGGCAACAATTAGCTGCCTTAATTCATTCATCACAGCCAAGAAAATCCAAAGAGGAAATATCCCTGGTAACACCTTAGGGGCTTCAGAAGCTTACAGAACAAAGGCTCAAAAAGTGTGGGTTATGTCATATAACCCACACTTTTCGAAAGGAGCTAGCTGTGGTACAATGCAAATATATCATGGAGAATGCACTGTATGGATACATCGAACACAATGTAACGCTTTATTATACTGTGGGACACCTTTATTACTTTATTGTTCAATAAATACAATCCTAGTATAAAACACACAATTCTGTATATTGCTGAAAACAATGAATGCATTTGAATTCCTTGTACATTTTAAAACAAATTTACTACCCCTTCAATCTCTATATGTCATTGAAAGCAATGACTGAATTTGAATTCCTTGTATATTTTAAAATAAATTTACTTCCGATTCAATCTCTATATAACATTGAAAACATTAACAGAATTTGAATTCCTAGTTTATTTTAAAACATTTTTTTTTACTTACTATCCCTTCAATTTCTATATATCATTAAATACAATAACAGAATTTGAATTCCTTGTATATTTTAAAACATTTTTTTTACTATCCCTTCAATCTCTATATATCATTGAAGACAATGACTGAATTTAAATTCCTAGTAAGTTTTAAAACAAATTTACTGCCCATTCAATCTCTTTATATCATTGAAAACAATGACTGAATTTGAATTCATTGTACATTTTAAAACAAATTTACTACCCATTCAATCTCCTGGTGCATAAAATATGCAATTATGCATCACTCATACTTTTCCATCTGTAAAGCACACACAACTCCTTTCCTTCCCTATACTTCACAACAATGATAAAAAAGAAATTAAAACTATACAAAGTTGCGTGTGTAAGTAAAACCTATCAAGCAATTCATGCATATCAAATGTAGTCTAAGATTTCTAAGAAATCATTACAAACTCCTTGGGTTATCCTAGGAATTTTCTGGCTATTCCGTTTTAATTGGTAAGGGTATTAGCCCTTCTAATACTGAGGCTACATTCATCCAAAGCACAAGGATGCGAAGATTTCTGAAAACCATCTAAACCCTGTCATGTTGGTATTCGCTGGATAGCTCTCCCTGAGTACTTCCAGATGAGTACCCATTTGTCAGGGTTTCAATCATTTTTAGTTTTTTTGCCTCATTTTGTATTGGCCAAATTAGCTAGCAGCATAAGGGTTAAATGGTAAGGGTTTCAGGGTTTGGTCAAACACACATATAGTCACACGCGACTCCACACAGCAAAAACTAATGTTAATAATGATCTAGTTTAGTTCAACCATTTGGCACAGCACGGCCGGTGTTTTCACTGACTGGAAAGAAAAAACAACTGTCTCACTAGTATATTTACAAATAAGCTATTTAGAAATAAAAACAACTGTCTCGCTAGTCTATTTACAAATAAGCTATTTAGAAATAAAAACAACTGTCTCGCTAGTCTATTTACAAATATCAAATAATCAAATCCACTGGATTCCATAATCTCAAGGCAAAACTATACAAACTGTACAAAATCAATGATATCCACACCACAACATTTTTCCCCGCTATCTCATAAAGTGAAAACACAAACTGGGTCCGACAATTACCAAAAAGGTATTATAGTGACCTGTTAGGGCTAGTAGCCCTATAAATCTATTAGCCACAAACTGGGTCCGACAATTACCAAAGAGGTATTATAGTGACCTGGTAGGGCTAGTAGCCCTATGAATCTACTAGCCACAAACTGGGTCTGACAATTACCAAAGAGGTATTATAGTGACCTGGTAGGGCTAGTAGCCCTATGAATCTACTAGCCCTACTCAGATCTCCACTAGCCCTATAGCATATTTTAGAAATGGTGAAAGGTCAAATAAACAACCTGATTGAGTATGAGCAGCGTGCAATATTATACAAATATGCCATGCCAGTGGGGGTAACATGATGGAATGTTTCCCCGAGGGAGGATGGTTTTCCCGAGGGCGGAGCCCGATGGAAAACCATCCTCCCGAGGGGAGACATTCCATCATGTTACCCCCACTGGCATGGCATATTTGTTTTATCATACTGAACAAACCCCATTTGTAATTTAAACAAAGCAAGGTCACAGATGACTGGTGATTCACACATTCCCCGCTATGTGTCGCTAGTGGCAATGGGCAACATGAAGCCCTCACTGATGGCATCAGGCAACATGATGATTGTTCACTGTTAAGTCAGCCAATCACGGCTTACGATCTTCAAGTGAGGTATGATAAAACCACTTGCCCTATTGCAAGTTGCAAGTCAATTTGTCAAAAATGGCAATCGGGCAAGCAGAACAAGACCCTAACCTGCCCCGCTCAGCAAGTGATGTTTTGGGCAGAGTCCTTGCAATGTAACTCACCTTTATTTAACAGAGTGGCAGGGCAAGTGGAAGGTCCGACGGGACAAGTAAGCTTTAGGGGCAGCTTGCCCCGCTCGGCAAGAAATATTTTGGAATCTATGTTGCACCCAGATGAGATAATAAAAATAATCAATATTATTGTTTTGGTTGCGATAACAATGCTTATTTTCACTATTTCTACTAGATCTAGTAATAGAGATACCAAGGGTAATATCTTACTAATACTAATAACCCTATTAACACTTTTTGGCATCATGCTAGTATTGGAATTTGGAATTTCGTTTTTCGTCACTTTTTCTGCCATATTACGGCTAATTTGTGACTAGCCAGTTGTAACTGGTGGAGTACTCAGCGAAAACTAGCGCCTAACCCCAAATCACTGGCAACTTTCTCACATGCTATGCTAGTATTGGCTAGATGGACTATGGCTATTGTCGGACCCTGACATAAAAGAGCATGCAATAGAAAAGGGTGAAAAGAAAAGACAGTGATTCGACTATCTACTCGCTATAGACATGGTGTAATACTGGTAGTTTGAAGATGCTTTTTTATCAATTGATCAATACGATATCGTAAAGACGGTTTACAATCATAATTCTGTATTTTACAGCTGTGTGCATGCCCACAGACAATATACAGTCAAAGCCTTTTTTCATTTTAACCCATTCACACATGTAGTGGCTCCAAAGAGCACAACTATTTTGGAAAACGTTTGAAGGGAAAAGGTTAATCAAAACAATTCTCCTTCATATATTTTGTAAATACACGCTTTCCTCAAAATTATTTCCAAAAATATCATAGATTTAGATGAAGCTTTCATGGAGATATCTTAGCATGAATGGGTTAAAAATTAACTTGAGAAATTGAAGACAGGACAGGACAGGACAAAATATATCTACATATATTACAAAACTGTATAATATTTGGTGAACCCTTTCACATACACCATACTCAGATGTTTAGAGAACATGCTGGAAGTTCTTATGCAATTAAGCTGACTGATATATTAATCTGTTGGTAACACAAAAACCTAGGATAATTTCATTATACTCGTGCAAAATAAACATATACAAGAGCACCAGCAGTCAAGAGTAAAGTTTAGTACACAAGAAAAAATTCACAGGCTCGTAAGAGCTTGAAACATTCTAGGTGTCTGAACGAGTGTGGGCCGGCGCCAAACTAGCCAACTTTGCGCCCGGTTATATTTTGGGGCCAATCTTCCAGGCTCGTGTGGGCCCGTGAATTTTCCAGGGCTCGTAGGGGCACTGGAAAATTCACGGGCTCGTTTAATAGGCCTGAATTCTTTTTCAGGCCCATACAAACCCTGTAAAGTTGGCTGGCTTGTATGGGCCCAAAAGTAATTTCGGGTCCGTACAAGCATGAAAGGTTGAAATTTTTGGTCATACCTGCCATCAGCTGTTTCAGGGGTTGAAATTTCTGCACCCAAAAGACTGAAAAAATTATTTAAAATTTAGGGCTTTTCGGAGTACGCCCCCGGAGTGGAGCTTGTACGAGCTCGGCCCAAATATCTATTCCTGTGTTAAAAGGTATAATCTCCATTGTCAATAGGTGACTTTGTGTGCGGTTAACGACCAATGATAAACAGTTACCGTAAATTCTCAGAAATTTAGACCACCCTAGGATTTTGGGCCACTATAATTATTTTCCAAAATATTATGGGAAATCTGGGCAACCTCGACCTATCATAAGTTGCCATTTCACAGAATATGGACCTAACTTTAAATCTTGCTGATACAACATCAAGGTAAAGTCTCAGAATACATGGGCCACCCTCAACCAATAAAAATTGAAATTATCAAAAAGTGTCCTAAATTACTGAGAATTTACGGTAGTACATCTAGATAGGAATAGCAATAGCAGCACCACAAATCTATGCACACTTTGGTCAAGCTAGATGATGCGTAGGAATAGGTAAATCAAACAGTCTAGAGTACAGGATAAGTTTTTTACTCTATTGTGTTTTCATCCCTAGAGACCTCTGAGGGTATCTCCTAGCGCATGTACGATATATCGAAATAATCGTCCATTTGTTCATAGCCCAAAAATAGTAGTGCTATTGGTAACCCAGGATTTTTTGGGGGGGCAAGTCCAAGCATGAGTATCTCCTAAAGGAAGACTTAGTATACATTATGTATTAATTACTGTCCTTTAAACTTAACTCCTTTGCATCTGGCACATATACATGCTTTTACACTATATCAATATGTTGATAACAGGGCAGTATTTAGCAAATTTATTTAAAAATATTTTTTAAATATATATTTTATTAATTTAAAGGTTTAAGATTATTAATAAGAATTTTGTTGCTCTAACATTCCCTCCTCGAATGCTTTTCAAAGATACACAAATTCATGAGTTATGTTCAAAGTTATCAGGTTATTTGTGCCTGCCAGATGCA
Organism: Maea johnstoni; assembly: GCA_963942565.1. Taxonomy (NCBI): domain Eukaryota; kingdom Metazoa; phylum Annelida; class Polychaeta; order Spionida; family Magelonidae; genus Maea; species Maea johnstoni. Next base: position 31,652,571 of record OZ012696.1, read on the forward strand.
AATGGGCTAGACCCATCAATACCATTACAGAGGCTTAAATTCCTTTAAAATCTGATGATACGCGAAAAATAAAATGTAGGGGAACATTTTCTTCAATATTCATGGAAGATATTTTCTTTTGGGATGAAAACGACCTACACTGAACTCAGCATGCACTAGTGATCCTTCTCAAATTATTTTTTGATGAATTGTGTTCAAATTATTTCTCTCACTGGTTGGCTCCTATCCTCTCGATTGTTCTGTTGTCATGGCAACAAGGGGGATCCGCCATGTTCTAGTGGTTACGATGCCAGGCTCCCAAGCGTGAGGTCACAGGTTTGAGTGTCCGCTGGATCTCCAAGCGAGTTGGCCTGGTCGCTATATAAATGTGCAGCTTTGTGGAAGACTGTCTATGGTAATTCTGCAACTGATAGACCCCTTGGAACTGTTCGTTAAGAGAAGGTAGTTTCTTCCTGGTTCCCGGTTCTGGGTTTCTATCTCATTGCAAAAGGACCTAAGCTGTTGAAAGCGACGTAAAATCCAATTCCCTCCCTTCCTCACAGGGTGAAGATCGGGACTGATGAAAGCGGATTTAATTCGCCGTATGTTATCTTGGATGACCAAACACAAGTGGATTCGAAACCAGCCGGTAAACCTGAACATGCTAGCCTCAACCAGTGTCAACTAATAGCCGCTAATTGGCCATAAATTGGTGCTCTGGGCACCCCCAGCTGGTGGTGATGAGGTTTCTCAGTAATGTAATCGATGCGAGAGCCCTGATTGGTCCTTGTTCCCACGTGACCTCGCGCTGCTGCCTTATCTGGTACTCCTAGCATGAGTCCAGCACTTAACTATAGGGCATATTGTAACTGGTCTCTCGCTACATATCCATTCTTTTCTTCATCCAAGATGTTATTCAGGTCTGTACCGGGGCGGGTGTCTGTTCTATTTCGTAGATAGGCTTCCAGCGTAATAAATTACATCTGAAATATACAAACATAGTATTGTAAGATTTTGTAAATAGATTTTAACCTTTATGTTGCTGTTGGCTAATTTGGCCAATAGAAAATGACGCAAAAACCTTAAAAAAGACTGAAACCCTGGCAAATGGGTACTCATCTGAGAGTACTCAGTGAGAGCTATCCAATGAATACAAGCATGACTGGGTTTCGATGGTTTTCAAAATAATTTGCAGTCTTGGAAGGGTTAAAAATCAGCAATGCAAAATAAGACCATCATGGGTAGCAGGGGTTGTGACTTTACCCATTCATGCCTGGAGAAATACTTGACAAGTGTCGTCTGGATCTGTCATACTTTTGAAAATAACTTTGCAATGAAGGATAAATTGTCAAAATATTTGAAAGGAAGTTGTAGATAGAGTTTCGTAGAATAACTCTCCGTCAAATAATTTCTATATATGGCTTTTGTTAGAGAGATATCACCAAAACAGTCAGGCGGTTTTGGTCGCAATGAGCATCAATAGGGCGATAACTATTCCTCTCTGCTATATGTAACAAATACTAGTGCTCATATGATTAATCAGTAACTCGATTTAATGTCCATGGCAAAGCCAGACCGGCTCGTTCGACAGACATTTGACAAAATCAATTATGCGCACATGCTTCAAATGTTTCAAACATGTTTCATGTCTCTGAACGTACTGGGCAAACAATGTGTGCAATATACAAAAATGGCGATCTTTTGTTTTGCTTTCGGTGATGCATCGATGTGGCCGGGAAATCGATTAATCATGCAAAAGTTTTTTCCGATTAATCGGTGCAAAAAAAATTTTGATTGAAAAAATTCAAAAAGATATTTTTTGCATCCAAACCCTAACAAATACGAGTAAGCGTTGAATCCTTACTTTTTCATATACATCCAGGTGGCAGCACTGAGCATGTCGAGGGAGATGAGTGACGCGATGAAGAGTAGTATGACTCGCACCGTGTCCTGGACCAATAGCCTCGCAGCAGAGATATACGGCGTTATCGAATACATTAACCGGTTCCTTAGGTACATCTCATTAAACCTAGAGAGAAAGAAGAAAGAAAATCATGTTAATCATAAAGTAGAAAATTTCAATCTTTTATCACAACTTCCTTGATTTGTCAGTTTTTTTAAACATTGAAACATCTTTTTTTAAATAAAATTGTATCCATCTCAATAAAAAGTAGAAAGTTTTAATCATTTATCAATACTGAATTTTATCACAGCTTCCTTGATTTGTTGTTTTTTTTCAATAATGTCAAAAACATTTTTTAAATAAAATTGTATTCATTTCTTGCATGTCAATCAAAGTACATCCAAAATATCATGAATATGTAAATAAACATTGTCAAAGGAAAGGACGAGGTTATTACATGATTAGATATCATTATCTTTTATTGTAATTTATCATAATATATTAGTCTACTGTCAAAGATCTGTAAATAATAAAGATTATCAAAACATGATGAAAGTTTACAAGCTAGTATAAAATGTTTTCTGTACTTTACTATCTATATTTTTAACAAAATGAAATAGAGTTAGATATATTCAAAACGATTTTCAGTCATGAAAGATTCATTTATACAATAAACCTAGGAAAATCTTTAACTCTTTAACTACAGGTGCCCTTTCTTAACCTGACCCCCTAAGCTGTTTTGCTCCTAATCTTCCACGTAGGCTTTGAGAAAAAAGGCTTTTTGGGGTTAATATGATCATTATAGTATCATTGACTTACTTTTCGTACTCGTTCGCGCTGACCCTTGGCAGCTCAATGGAGCTCAGATATGTGCGTCCTGTACTTAAAGGGTTAATATGGTCATCATACTACCAATGACTTACTTTTCGTACTCGTTTGCACTGACTCTCGGCAGCTCAATGGAGCTCAGATATGTGCGTCCTGTACTTAAAGGGTTGATATAGTCATCATGGTATCATTGACTTACTTTTCATATTCGTTTGTGCTGACTCTCAGCAGCTCAAGGTATGGTGATCCCGGGATACAGGGGTATAAATAGAGCTCAGATATGTGCTTACTATACTCAAAGGGTTAATATGGTCATAGTATCAATGACTTACTTTTCATACTCGTAGGTGCTGAATCTCAGAAGCTCAAGGTATGGTGATCCCATGTATACGAGGGTACAAAATGGAGCTCAGATATGTGCTTCCTGTACTTATAAAGGGTTAACACGCTCATAGTATAGTACCAATAACTTACTTTTCGTACTCGTTTGCGCTGACCCTTGGCAGCTCGCAGGCCTGGAACGGCACCTTGAGGGGCTCGATGACCGGACGCTCGCATGCCTCTCCGTCCGGGACGCGTTTTTTCCACTCGCACATCTGCAGGGAGTGCGCTGCGACGGCCTGGCAATGGAGGCTGCTGTACGTGTCCAGCATCATCTGGTAGCGCTTGATCCGTGACGTGACGAGGGTCTCGTGAAGCGGATACTCCATGGAGTTGATACGGGCCGCATTCCCGTTGACACGGAGCATGCCAACTTGGTAGCCCGTAACTATCGGGGCAACCTGGAGGAAAATACCATTTTTACTTATTTTTTGATAAGCAGAAAACCTGTGACAGATTACCAATCACTTTTGGGGCAATCTGGAGGAAAATACCATTTACACTGATTTATAAATAACTTGGTAACGGGTAACTGTCGTGGCAACCTCGATCAAAAGTACTATTTTTATTGATTGATTGATTTTATTCACCTCTAACAAGATCAGTAGATATTTATCATTCATTTGGTATATAAACACCATATTATCAGACATATTTCAATTATATCCTAATCTGGAGGCCTACACTGATTGGGGTGTAGATCCATTTGTATGTATATAAATGCTCACACTACTATTAGACTGGAATTATATGCATACATTGGGTAATGGCTTTTGGATCCATTTTACCCTTTCAATGCCACACACACACATATATGCGTTTGAGGTAACATAACCTAGAAAACCATGCACACATATATGCATGTGGCATTATCAAATTAATGTAAAGAACAGTCTGGCTTGCCAATCTAAAAGACCCCCTACACAGTTAGAAAATTATGTAAACGGCTGCAATTCAAGATTCATTTTGATATATGTCACCTGACTACGGTGGACCAAAATTTGGACTCACAAGAGTTAATCAGAATTCATTGTAATATCAATACAATTAATTAACCATATGCTTACCATGGCGTCGAAGTATCCGAGGGCGGTCAGTGTCTTGACCGTGACTAGCTCGTCCGCTGTGGTCAGTATGATGTAAACAAGAACACACGCTATGGCGGCAACGGTCAGTTTGGGAACAAACTCTGTCTTCATAATCTACAGAATAAACAAACACAATATCCTGATATTATCAGAGCAAATAGAACAAAACATATCAAGTGTTAAGCAGTGAAGCCTGAAAAACTAGTCAGATTACATTAATATCTGACATATAAAAGCAATTTGACTGAAGTAAAGGATTGAAGACTACCGTAAATTCTCGGAAAGTTAGACCACCCCAGGAACTTGGGCCGCTATAGTTATTTCACAAAATACTACCCACCCTGAGCCACTGTCACTCTTCTTTGTTAGTATTTTTTTTAAATGGGCCACCCTGAACCCATTAATATAAAAATAGTAATTATTAATTATTTTCTTAAGTTATTGCTTTACATCATTGACATAAATCAAGCTCTACGAAGAATGAACCCCCCCACACACACAAATTCAGTAACCAGTTCAGTATGTGGCATGAAAAAGCAAGCAGCCAATATACAGCACCTAAAAGAGCTCACCCGGCCCCACTAATTTGGCAAGCTTATTTTGATTGTTGTGATTATCTGTAACTTACCCTCATGTTGAAGTCTTTAAGGAAATACAGCAGCGTCCGACTGAAACTCTGCCCTTCCACTTTAGGAGTCGTTGGATCTGAAACAAGAATTTGAGAGAGCATTATAAGTGAGATCCAGCCACTCAAAAACTTGATACTTTGGACACCACTTTCAGAGCATATATTGATTGTATTTGAACACTTCACGGTATCAATCCATAGTGTGACATACAGTATATATATATATATATATATATATATATATATATATATATATATATATATATATATATATATATATATATATATATATATAATTAACAAATAGAGCACAGTCCCGAGGGAACTACAAAGAAATAGGTCCCAGTGAGAAGCAATAGGACCTGAGGCGAAGCCGAGGGTCCTATTGCTTCTCACTGGGACCTATTTTTTTGTTGTTCCCGAGGGACTGTGCTCTATTTGTTTTATTATACCGATTGTCTATCTAAGAAAGAAAGAAAACTTTATTGCATAGAGGATATATTCTATATGCATTTTATTGGTGAATAAGTACCTGCAATTTACTCCTGACATTTGCATAGTAGTCCTCCTAACTCTTCCTTATCCAAGCTCTCTATCTGACCCCCAACCTCTCCCCTAGCTGCACAGAAGTCTTACAAGATGTTGCAAGCATATTTGGTCCCCTCCTTAGTCTTCTTGCTGTGCAAGTTTGCCTGAATAAATTCACTGGGGAGATCATTGCTGAATCTAGAGGCGGCCATATTGTTTACATGTCGTCTGCTCATCTCATGAATATTCATGGGTTGAGCATCATGGGAAGTGCATGAAAATCAGTTAAAGAAATGCTTTTGTAATAATCTAGCTTCCCCTTAGTATAGAAATTCATACTATTAAAAAACAAACATTTCCCACAAAACAAATTTATTAAGATTGGCCTAGATATTTGACTTGAACTCATTAATGGACTAAAGCGCCATCTATTGACGAACAGGGACACTAGCCATGCTCTATTGATGGAGAATAGAGCCTGGCAATAGTACCCTCCTCCCAAACACAGGCATACTATTCAGAATAGGGGGTCTGTAACTGACCAATCAGAGGCCTAGAATTCTACAAGAGGTATAATAAATATATATATATATATATATATATATATATATATATATATATATGTATATATATATATATATATATATATATATATATATATATATATATATATATATATATATATATATATATATATATATATATATATATATATATATACATACATATATATATATATATATATATACATATATATATATATATATACATATATATATATATATATATATAGAGAGAGAGAGAGAGAGAGAGAGAGAGAGAGAGAGAGAGAGAGAGAGAGAGAGAGAGAGAGAGAGAGAGAGAGAGAGAGAGAAACGCACACATAATTTTGAAACGTCCAATCAGACATGGCATATCCAAAGACAAAAGAGCGTGAAGCGTTAAATCAAAGTTCCCGCCAGTGCCAACCTTCATACAAGAAGTAAATTGCTGTTTTAACACCTCCTTAACAGACACAGAATGCAGGCACTGGGGGCAGCCATTTTAGCCTGTTAATAGCCTCTAACAGGGCTGTTTGTGCAATTATTAGTCATTAGCAGTAAGGTAGCTGCTAATGGTGGGAACTTGGATGTAAGTAGAGAATACCATAAGAAACTATTTGGGCCTCTGTGTTATTCATGGTGGAATTGTTCTTTAATGCTGTGATCAGCACTGCACGTGGGGTGCGACTAATCAGAGAATTACCAATACCCCTTCTAGTGAATTTTTCCTGACTTGCTATGCACGTGTGCGCTTTTTCGGAAAAATATGGTACATTGACAAGAATGCACTTACTTTTCTGTTTCCGGCAGTCGATGAGCAGAGGGCAGCCGTAGAGGAGCATTTTAGCCGTTGCGCCCGTTCTCGTCATTCTGTGCAGGAACCATATAAGGTCGATAACGAACACGCAAATAATCAGCGTATTCCACGTGATGATGTGGTCGGCGGATTTTGATTGGTCGCCCAGGAGCTCCTTAACGGACTGTGGGTGGTCCGGTTCGGGTCCCTCCAACTTGTGAATGTACCACTCATTTCGCGGAAGAGAAGCGTTGATGTGGCTCGCGCCATTGGAACGCTTACCTGAAAACACAAGGATTTCTTAATTTTGGAATTTGGGATTGTTGTCACTACTTCTGCCATATTTAGGCCACATTGTTATGAGCCAGTTGTAAGTGGTGGAGTACCAGCGAGAACCACCGCCTAACCCCAAGTCACTGGCAACTCTCTGACATGCCCCATCTGGCCGGCAGGATCTTAGCCAGGATTTAGAAACTGGGTGCCCAAATTGGCAATTGCATAAATGTTGTGTGTCCTATTTATCAAGGGAGACCACAATATACTCAGATTACTACCAAAAACATGTATTAATCTCATTGAAATAAGACATATTGTCCTTATACAATGTCAAGGGATTTATATTGGTGTGAAAAAGATCAGTTTTATGCTTGAAATTGACATTTTAAGAAATCACCCTCAAAAGCTTTTGGGTGTCCTGAGGGGTGATTTTTGAGGGTTTGGGTGTCCAAATGACGTCCTGACACCCAAGCTGGCTTAGACTATGCCGGCCAGAATGCAAACACAGGCTGTGGTGAGAAACAGCGAGCAGTCAGTTGCAACGCCTTAGGCTGCTCAGCCATCGGGGCAGGCCCCTGAAAATACGAGGCATTCAAAAATACTTGTTCGAACTTTAACCAATGTCATTTGACTACCATTACACCTATAACTTACCAATAATGGGTTGATTGCCATTATCCATCCATCATCAAAAAAAGTTTGTATATATTTATTCATTCTTACTTTCAATTCTGCCTCAAAACTTATTTTCAGTAAAGTGACACATTAGATGTTATGCATCAACAAGAATGTGGCAAAAAATAATGTGTGAAAGAATGCGTTTAAGATATATTTCATATGTACTTCCTACATAGAGAGATATGTGCGGAAAAGAGGGGTATCTAGGGATCGGAATATACACTCAAATACTGAGGGTAAATAATCTTAGTATATCATTAGTTGAACTACAATGAGATTTCCCTAATATGATAAAAATGTACCCAAACCAAAATATAAATCAAAAAATTAATAGAAATATACATTGGGAATATAGGAATATGGTCTCTACTTGTGCAGCAATAAGAAATTATACTAAAGGTCATGAAACAGATGTATCTATTCCAGCTGATTTCTAATCTACACAAAAAATGAATACCAAAACCTTCCTAAAATGCTAAACATTTTGGATGATACCCAACCCGATAAAAATCACATAGTGGTTCAAAAATAAAAATATATATACAATGTTAAGAAAATATGTTTTGCTACAATACTGAATGGAGGGAATTCAGACTAGTGAGTGCAAACTTGTTGAGAATTAGATTCTCTCATCAATAATATAGGTCCTTCTCAAATCATTTTCATTCGTATCTCAACTGGAATTTGTAAATTTGAGGGACATTTAGGTATTATCTTCATTCAATAATCTGTTGTAAAGCTAAAATACTACTTTTTTCTTTCCATCATAATACAAAATATTCTTTGAAAAAAAATGAAAGAGAAATTAGGAACAATAAAAGGCGAGATTGAAATCTGATGGCATTCTAACTTCTAAGAATGTATGCATTTTTCTTGTCAATTTCAAAACGGGGGAAGAAATGTGCAAAATGATTGAAATTCCTTAAACAGCCCATACTTCTCCTGGCTACTTCATAATAGCAGTCTGTCACAGAGCGCCTTAAACCAAGCACTGGCGGAGAGAGAAACAGGAGTCAATGACAAATAGAAATTTCAGTAAGAAATTAACAGCAAAAAATATTACTCAGCAATAAAATACTGTAAGAAAAACACATCTAAAAATCTCAAAGTAAAGAGATATATATATATATCATATTCATTCATATAATGTATACAGTGAAGGGATCTAATGTCAATAAAATAATAATGTATTTGCAAACATAATCCTCTTCTGAAAAAATGTTCCTCAGGAATAAAATACTGTAAGAAAAATACATCTAAAAATCCCAAGATAAAGTGCTATGCAATAAACCTTATTCATTCACATGACTGTATAATATTGTGAAAAGATCTAATATCAATAGAATATAGATGTATTTGGATACATAATCCTCCTGAAAACATAACTATGCATGTATAGTGCATACATGTATATTTCGAAAGGGCTACTGTATACCACTGTGTTAATTCTGTGCATATATAGTAATGGGCTTAGCAACAGCTGCCTTAGATGGGCAGTAGACTTTTTATGTAATGATTTTGCTATCACGTCAGCGTGTGGTATGATACTACAATTAAGGGATTCAAGCGCCGCAATATTTACACTGTATACGGTATATGCATATGCATACAATACATTTGCATATGTATTGTGTATGCATGCACATGACGAAATGTATATTTAAAATTATGTAGATCAATATAACATTAGAATGGAAGAGCAATATATGTGCATGAAGTAGTCTATAGCAAACTGCATAATTTCCTATGACTTGTTACAAAACATCATAACAGTCCATAGAAAAAACTACCTTTATGTGTGTTTCCAAATATCATATGTCTATATTAACAGGCCAGTGAAGAATGCAGTTACGGCTAGGTAATGGCTGCTAGGTAATTCATTACGCAAATTGGATATAATATTTACATTGCATTGGTACTGATTTGTGGTGATAATGATGATGATGATGATGATGATGATGATGACGAGGACGATGATGATGATGACGACAACAATAATGATGATGATGACGACAACGATAATGATGATGATGACGCCGACGATAATGATGATGATGAAGATGATGACAACGATGATGATGATGATGAAGATGATGACAACGATGATGATGATAATGATTTTGAAAAGAACTTTTGATAATGATAACAATTAAAGGAAACAATTCTGTGGATGATGACAACTATGGTTATACTATTTATAACAATGATGACAGCATCCGCTATCTTGTCGATAAAGCTGCTGCAGACAATGCCATTAATGATGATGATGATGAGGATAATGACGATGATAATGATGACAATAAAATTGATAATTATCTGAACGAGGACAAAACAAAAATGTTATGACTACAATGACAATATCGATACCAATGATGTCATCAATGATAATTATGTAATTCATTACCATAATTATCACTAATGATAATAACAATGTTGAGAAAACGATGATGATGATGATGATAATGATGATGATGATGATGATGATGATGATGATGGTGATGCGGATGATAATGATGATGACGACGACAACGATGATGACGATGATGATGATCCAACGATGATGAAGATGATGATGATGACAAAACAGTGGTAAAATACTGGCTAGTCTCTCATTGCCTAGCTGGTACCAGAGGTGAAAGTAACTATGCAGCGCTGGCCTATAAAATGAATTTGATTTGCCGGGTTTCAATATATACGACATCTTCAAATCCACAATATGTACAAAAGTTGCATATTGGTTATTTTCAAATCCACAATATGTACAATGGTTGCATATTGGATATTTACAGTGCTATAAGTAATATCCGACTACAGGCTGTGGCACACTCCCTATATAATAAGGCTTGCACTCAGTAGATAACACCATACCTTCCGTGTCGTCATCTGACGAGCGTTCCGCTCTCCTTCCCTCGTCGGCTGGTACAGAACACGCCAGCAAAGACACATTAGACTATCGTACACAATGAAGGAATAGTGCTAATAGACTACAGCCTTATTTTGACTGTTTGTTGGGGCATCAAATACTTATTTGCTATTTGACAGGGCGTTAAAACATTTTAATTGTTTGTGGGGCATTAACGCAATATTGACTGTTTCTTAGGGTACTAAAGAATTATTGACTGTTTGACAGGGCATTAAGACATAATTGACTGCTTGTAAGGGCAACAAAGCATTATTGACTATTTGTCAAGGAAATAAAGCATTATTGACGCTATGATAGGGCATTAAAGCATTATTGACTGTTTGTTAGGGGATTAAAGAATTATTGACTGTTTGATAGGGCCTCACAGCATTATTGACTGCTTGTTAGGGCAACAAAGCAGTCTTGACTG
>OZ012696.1:31663729-31686229 GCA_963942565.1 Maea johnstoni
TATATATATATATATATATATATATATATATATATATATATATATATATATATATATATATATATATATATATATATATGTATATATATATATATATGTATATTATATATATATATATATATATATATATATATATATATATATATATATATATATATATATATATATATATATATATACATATCCAGACATAGTCAACCAATTCTATCAACAGCGTTATCCAGTTTAAGGAGTGCACATTTAGTCATAATAATGACTTCAGTCAGCAAATAATGTCAACTATTTATGATTATGATAATGTCATTCCTGTCATGAGATTATACTTAGTAAAGTAAATTTTACCTTTAATCAGTACAAGACGTCTGCCTTTCAGATTATTCTTATGAAGTATTACTTTGGGGTTTTACTCTTAATGAGTACATTAGTACATAGCATCTACATTTGTGAGTATTCCTAGTGAACTATTACTTAGAAAAGTACTCTCAATTAGAATGAGGCGTCTGCCTTACTTAGTGAAGCATTTCTTAGAGAAGTATTCTCAATTATTATATGACCACTGACCAATCTCTCTTTTGATTGGTTAATTCAGGCTATGACCACTTCCTATACTAGGGAATATCTCCCAACCAGTCCATCAAAACAGTTGATGGACTGGCAATATTGACTGATCAGGCACACCATCCAATGAGGGTGCCAGGATAGTGACACCCCCCCAGATTTCCCAAGCATGCTAACAGCCCATCAAATGGGCTGTGACATGACCGGCCACCATTTTGCCCCAAAATAAGCTAAAATAATAATAATAATAATAATACAAAAATTAAATTTAAAAAAAAAAATTAAATTTTTTTAAATTTTTTTTCAAAAATATAAAATGAAAAATTAAAAAAATTAAAAAAAATTGTTTTAAATATATATATATATATATTTTTTAAATTTAAAAAAAATGAGGGAGGGATTTGATAAGGTCTGAACTTTTCTAATTGGGCATTTAAAGGCCAATAAGGGTGAATTAAGGCTTATTTTTAGGGTTTTGAAGTTATAAAGATTATTTGCTTCAAAACGATGTTTTATTATTGTATTAATAAGGATACCTGATAGTGGTAGTTTAATCAAAATGTTTCTTCTGTTTGATGTGTAATTAATGCTTCCTCCATTTGTCAGTGGTCATATAATAAAACAAATATGGACTGATCCCTCGAGCAAATCAGTTTATATGGACCTCGGGAGAGCAATATTGCCCGAGGCCTTCGGCCTTGGGCAATATTGCTCTCCCTCGGTCCATATAACCTGATATTGCCCTCGGGATCAGTCCATATTTGTATAATATTACATGGCGTTTGCCTTTGATAATATCCTCACCATCCAATCAAGAGAGTCCCTTAATTGTTCTATTTTGAAATGTTTTCAACAATTAGCACCAGCTGACAATATATGGGATCAAAAGTGTTTTCATTATGTTATCAAAATAACAATTCGTAGATTCAAATATATTCAAGGGATTGATTTAGTAATACCAACTTTACTGAAATGAATCTGATATTGTACGCGTTGGTGTATGTATATATATTTGGTTTCAGAAATACTCATCTGATATGGAAATGAAATGAACTTTATAAAAATAACGTACAGATCATCACCAGATATTCTCGATATTTTCTTAAGTATCGTATATACTGACGATAACTGTCACTTATATTTCAAGAATGCAATGGTTAACATGCTCTTGCAAAGACTATACTGAAGGACTGACCACCATGTTTCCCTAAAAACGCATTTGTTTCCAGAGATACTATCATACTATCGATAGCACCATCTTCTATTTACCCACTCTGAATAATTCATTCCATTGATCCTGACATTCAGTGATGTACTGAAAGCATGAAGAGTTTTATAACAGTAGATTATAACTATAGAGATGATAAGTCAATCTATTCACACAGTTTGACTGATACAGTTGCTGTGGAAAAACCTTTTAACTTCCACTGGGTACACAGCTGACGTGGAAATAACATTTTTACTTCAACTGGGTACACAGCTGACGTGCAAATAGCATTTTAACTTCCACTGGGTACACAGCTGCTCTGAAAATGACCTTTTAACCTACACTGTGTTCACAACTGCTGTGGAAATAGCCTTTAAACTTTCTCTGGGTACACATCTGCTGTGGAAATAGCCTTTTAACTTTCTCTGGGTACACAACTGCTGTGGAAATAACCTTTTAACTTTCTCTGGGTACACAACTGCTGTGGAAATAGCCTTTTAACTTTCTCTGGGTCCACAGCGTGTTAACTCTTCCAATGCTGAGACTACTTTCAGGTAAAGCACAATAACTCAAAATGTTTTGAAAATCATCTACATCCTGTCATGTTGGTATTCATTGGAAAGCTCCTCTCATTGAGTACTAACACATGAGTACCCATTTGGCAGGGTTTCAGGGATATTTTGTGTCGACCAAAGCAGCCACCAGGAGCTAAAGGGTTAAGTGTAGGATGGTCCGAGACAGAATGTCCATCCGCACACCCTGTGTGGATTATGCCTACAGCCGCAATGCAGGCTGTATGTTATTTTGGTCATTACCAGGTATTTGTACTATTCGCTCCTGTTCTATGATAGTCGGGACCGATTGGGTCATGACCATTCTACTATGGAAAGAAGAATTGTTTTGCGTGTGCATGTGATTGTAGTTTCTAGCACACTCAATTTATTAAAATACAAATGCAAGTAACAACCCATTAGCAACGTATAACCATCATACATCCATTACCTGCTCTCTTGAAAAAGATAAACATTACATGATGTAATATGTATTACTAGTTATGAATGAACTTACTACAGTGTACATTGACACATTGTGTAGTGGACACTCCTCTATTGTGGACAACTATACTCTAATGGACACTTTTCTGGCCGACATATCCCTCTTGTTCATCATAAAATGCACCCGTTCTACCGTCGACACCTTTCTAGGGACCTAAGTTCCCATTTATCATATAATGCGTTATCTCTACACGTGGACATATTGCTCTTGTGAACACCTGTACTATTGCAGATAATGTTTATTATTATACCTCACGTGAAGATTCTTGATGCTGGTTGATCAAGGGCCATGGATTAATCGTCATGATTTCCTCACTCCTTAGTGACAGGCTGTTGTCCTTAACAGCTTATGAAGTAGTTGAATACTTCACGGCAACAGCCATGAATTAGTTGAATAATCACCGCTAGCCCGAAGAATAATGACCACTAGCCCGAACACCTACGGAGTTTGCCGAGTGACCTACCGGTGAAACTAGTTCAACAAACAGACGATGCGTATTTATCCAAAATCTCTGGTGTTTGTAATTTTTCCCCATTTTGTGTTTTGTATTTGTTCGGTATAATAAAACAGACATGACATCCGTGTGGGGTTTCCACCAGGAATAACTTCCCCGAGAGACTATTAGTCATTAGCAGTAAGGTAACTGCTAATGACTTAGTTGCACCAGCAGCCTGCTTAGAGGCTATTAACTGGCTAAGATGGCCGCCCCCCCCCCCCCCCCCACCACTGCCTCTATTTAGTGTCTATTTGGAGGTGTTTGAACAGCAATATACTTCTTGTATGAAGGTTGGCACTGGTGGGAACTTGGGTTTAAGTAGAGAATACCAAAAGAAACTATTTGGGCCTCTGTTTTATACATGGTGGAATTGTCCTTTAAAGAGAAATGATTTTTCTTTAAAGAGAAACGATTTTTCTTTAATTTTTCTTTAAAGAAATATGGTAATTATTATTCTATAAAGAAAAATGATTTTTCTTCAAAGAAAAATGATTTTTCTTTAAAGAAAAATGATTTTTCTTTAAAAAAAAATGTTTGATTTTTCTTTAAAGCAAAATCGATCTATTTTTCTTTAAAGAAAAATCATTTTTCTCTAAAAAAAAATAGTGAATGAATGCATTAATGGCATTCCATAGAAAAGACAAACCTTAGATGAATAAAAGAATGGATAGGTAGCGAGAAACCAATTACCATATGCGCTATACTGAAGACCTGGTTATCCAAAGGGTCTCGAATCTGGCCTGAATGCGACGTCACTAGGAGACAAAGACCAATGAGGGCTCTCGTATCGTTTACATTACAGAGAAAACTGTGCACTAACATGCGCAGAACGTAACTTTTGGGCTATTCGCCGCAGCCTGGTTGTTTAGGTTGACCGTCCGGTTTTATATCCACTTTTTTCATTCATCTAAGAATAAACACGGCCAAAAATGATGATCTTACCTGAGTGCGTGCAGAGTGGCACATCACAGTAATCCCACCTGACGTTCTCATCAGTCGTGTAACACCAGGGCCCGAACGGAGTGCCATCTGGATTCCTGCAATAGTTCCTGGCCGCTGCCAGGTCCTTGTCGGGGAATTTGCTGGGGTCGTTCCGCGTGTGCTGGTGCGGGGATTGCGAGTGCCACGCCTGGCAAGTTTTTCCTGTTCGCGTTACTGACACGTGACCTACATACATGTCACCTAGCGGCGAGTCCTTACATTCTGAAACAAATCAGAGTTGCATCGTTCTCAAGTTTAGGAAAATAATATCATGGTGATGTAAGATATTTTCTTGCCTACTATGGTTACAGGAAAGACTTAAAATTATGCACCTACTCAAAAAAATCCAAATTTATTTGTGGTCAATAATGTGATTTTTGAAGTTAAACATATTTCTGTTGACGAGCACTATTTTTGGCTGTATGGATTCAAAGATTGTGTCTGGATTCAAGCCATTATCGGAATTGCTATTTTAAAAAAATAGGAAGAGGGGGGGGGGGGGGGCAGTATTGAAGCGTTGACTAGCATATCCAGATTCACTTCATCTCAATTCTGTTTATCGCCATTATTCTGTCATATTAAGACCAACTCGTGACGTATCAAAAGGCAAACATGAAAAATAAAATACTTCTTTTTGTTTTCATAGTCAACGATAAGGTAAACTAATTATATATATGATATTGAGCTCCTCAATGTCTGTTAATTATATATAGTTATTAATAAGGTATAAAACAGCAAAGGGACAACTATTTACATAAAACAATGTAAGCACACACACATGAATGAAAACCTTATGGCCAAAACTTAGTAACTGGCTGCAGTCAACACTGTAAGGAAATAGTGCACACAAGTAACGCAATAAACGATAGTGGACAGCTATGAATAAACAACAGTTACATCTTAAAAGATACCACCATCATACAAAAACCATTGAAAGAATATACAATGCTACACTTCTATTGTATAAGAATGGAGTGAAGAGAACTTAGTATAGAAAGGGCCGGAAATGTTTGGATATTTGTACTGAATACTTGATAAGGTATGCCCACTAGGACCACACATGATCAAAGCAATATCTACAACAGTAATGAAAGTCTAACGGGAAAACCTATGGCATGTACCAAAACCATACCTTCTATATGGTAAAGACATCTCTCATGAAAATACTCGCATGGAAAAGTGTTATTCTGCCTTAAGAGATGAATGATGTTCGACTAGAGACATCTTTATTCATTAATAGTAATTTCGTACCAGGTTATTCGAGGTTATTCTTTATCGTAGCATTTGTTAATCATTCCTTCAATCTGACCTTCTGAGGGTTGCTTGATATTTTATTTGCTGAATAGATCTTTAACAGCATTATGATTTTCCATTTAAGGTGAATTAATAGGATTACTAGCTTTGTGAATATTGTGACATTTTGAGATTTTTACATACTCCGATCAACATTTACTACTTAGGCCATCACTGGGCAGAGTAAGAGGCGAACTACCACAGAAGCTCCATATATAACGTATCACAAGCTACTAAAGCATATCCTGTGTACTTGTAATTGTAAACGTGAAGTCCCCATTTTTCGTTTATTCTTCATATAATCCTTTGTATGTTTCGATAATGTTCTGTGTTATTTAATAGTCATTGTTATCTATAGTTGTAAATGTATTTTCATGTTTTCGACATGGCATATAGATATACTACTACAACTACCAACATAGGTACACAAGCAGGAAATGTTTTTTGGCCCCCATTGCCAACTCGCACATTCATTTGAGTTATAGATTCTGCTGCTAGAGGGCGCTGGAGTATGCGATGACCACGCCCCCAAAAGACCGTTTAGCCGCTTTTCTAAATGACGCAAAGAAAGGGTTTTGATCCTAAAAAGAGAATGCTTTTAAATGAGAAAAATGTGAACTACTTTCCTATTTAGTTGTAATTGACTTGAAAAGATTCAAAAGTATTTTTCAAAAGATATAATATCGAGGCGAATCTGTCCATTTATGTTAATTTGGCTTCTAGTTTAGTATTTGAGACGTCAGATATCGAGACTATTCTGAGGCACAGAGCATGCGCACTGGGCATAATGCAGATTTTTTATCTTTAATATTTTTGAATTATTTTTCAACATATCAATAATTGCAGTTACATAATCATTGTGCGTGATGTAATGGATCGGTATTATATCGATGTAAGTAAATACTATAGTATAGATACTAAGTAAATAGTACATTGTGCTGATTATCTCCTTTACTTAGACAGGCTTTTGTGCCAAATAGAAATCTACGCCACTCTAGATATGTCAAAATGCTTCGAATGCACAACTGTGTGGTGGTTACCTAGATGGTAAAAAAGTCCCACTCATATATTGCCAAGGCAAGTTTTGCCTTGTCTTAATCAAGTAAACTCGTCAAAATCACACAACACTTTCATGACTTTTTGAAAATCAAATTCAATATACCCTGATGACATGACTATCCATTCATCACTTTATATGACCACACACGTATCCCAGCTATAGTGATATCAGATAAAATGATAATTTTGGAAAGAGTATGTCTACCTTCCATATAAGCAAGGTGTCCTATGAATTTGCTTCTAGGGAAATGTATGTGGTAAGAATATAAAACGAAATAAAAAGGAAACGGCGATTTGATTTTGCATCATTAAGCATGAGGCTATACACAGAATTTGTTTTATCAGAATATGTACTTTGTTGCACTGCTTTTACTTAATATTAGCAAGGCAAGATACATTTGAACGCAATGCATGCTTTTAGACCCGTTGGTCTTTAAAAGGTAATTCAATAGTTAATAAAAGTATTGGTTATTTAAGCGACGCGAAATAACAAAACCATGAGTGCGTTCGTTTAGGTATTTTTGTCAATGATACTTTTTTAAGAATAAGCTAGAAGTTAAATTAAAAAGTTGTGGGGTGGAATTCGTTAAAACGGTGTAGTTTTTAAGGACGGGGGTGGTAAATTCGCTTTAGGTATTTGCTTTTCTTCACCTTTCAAGCATGTTATGGCAACTATATGTTGCATAATTCACTTAGTACATGTAAGGTACCCTACAACCGCAATGCAGGCTGTATGTAATGTTGGTCATTACTAGGTATTTGTACTATTCACTCCTATTCTATGATAGTCGGGACCGATGGGGTAATGACCATCCTACTATGGAAACGACCTCACTCAACTTTCATTTTGGTACACAGAAGCTTTGGAAATAGCCTCCTCCTTTAAGAAACACATAGCACTTATGTACATTGCTGGAGAACTGGATACATGTTATTTATCACAAAGCTATGTATAACTGTAGTGGGGATGAGTAACCTCCCAGATCCATCGCCTTGCCGGCCCTTAGCATTTGAAAAATAGATTATACAAATTATATATATAACAAATGATTTTGCGTTACTAACTATGATTTTGTGTCAACCAATGTGCTGTTCTAGTCATCGAATTGCTCCTTTGCTCTGTGTTAATAATTTATTGTGAAGTCGTTATTCTGTTATTCTGTTCTCGATGTATGTGTACTACTACTACTACTACTACTACTACTACTACTACTACTACTACTACTACTACTACTACTACTACTACTACTACTACTAATGAGCGGATGATGAGTTATTACAAAGGTATATAATTGTTATGAAAAATAGCGGCATAATGGATTGTTCTGATATCCATGTTATTCTACTTTGGTAAATTGTGAATAAACCGAGGGCCCAAGGTGTAACAATGTGAAGTTCCATGCGGTTAATATTGATAATATAAGGTGCCTACTAGGCACACTGTCAAACGCAATCTAAATTCATAGAATGTATCAGTATAATACTTATATAAGAAAGTGTTCAACTTATAATGGAAAAAACGGATCATTGTGCTTGCGATCTTTCCCATTGGACATGTTTAGCTCATTGATGTGAGTTGCACCTGCCAAACTAGGAAACGCACGGTATGAATATAAAGAGACACATGCTAATTACTATTGAACCCGGTGTGCGTTTTGAAATTGGCCTCTATCTATACTTCCTTTACACGCTTTGAGGAAAATGTAAACACATGATAGTGTAATGGTTCTATACAAGATACGATTTATTTTATGAATACATAAATACGTCTTACCGTCTTGTACGAAATGTGCATTGATATTTACTTACCTTGTTCGCAGTTGAGCCCTATATAACCAGTTGGACACTCACACGTATAGCCTCCTGTAGTGGCCTTGCACGAACCTCGCTGACATGGACTAGAATTGCACGCATCATCTTCTGAAAAAGATTAATGACTATAACGAAATTCTCGTTTTTATTTCATTGTTATAGTTAGTGACCGGAGATGCTATGCATGGCATGACATATATAAATAACTGGGACGTTTTGTGTCACACTTATTTCTTCTCATTTTGAGTTTGTACACTTATCAATCAAAATATACTATTGATTAAATCACAATCACGAATCATGACAAGACTCTGGGCCCACGGTGTGGCCAGGATGCCTTCAGGCGCAGATTAGATATGCACACTGCCCTGGTGAACAGGCATTGAGGCTTTAATAATACTGTTTGAGGCACTCTAAAGTGGTGCTTTTAGAGGTTGTTGGTGCTCTGACTTGCCTGGCAGTGTTAACACACATTTTCGAATTAGGACATGTTTGTTCATAAAAATTGCACATCCATTCCACATGCTATGCGGGATATTTGCAGTTAACATAAATGCAAATTATCCTGATTCGTAAATCTGCTCATATACCTTTCTGCTATCTTCCTTACTAAGCCTTAATGTTTGAGATGTGATTCAATGAAAAACAAAAGTAAAATGGAGGAACGGGTAAAGATACAAACATATTCCAAACACTGCATGTAATAAATCAGATACATTCACCCACACACTGTCTCACATATTCTCGATTTCCAGACAAACGTTGCTATTTGGGTTGATTGCTAAACATTACATGATAGTATTTAGCCACAATATTGGCACCCCATGTCAAAAGTGTTGTCAAAGAATCTAGCTTTCACCTGAGAAATATTGGAAAAGCGAGACGTGTGCTAACAGAAGATGCCACAAAAACAGTGATGCAGTCACTGGTGATGTCTCGTTTGGATTACTGCAATGTTCTCCTAATTGGAATACAACAGGATTTGATTGCAAAGCTGCAGCGACTACAAAACAGTGCAGCAAGGATAGTATCGAGAACCAGGAAGTATGAACATATCACACCTGTTCTCATCAAGCTTCACTGGCTACCAATCAAATTCCGCATCCAATTTAAGGTCCTACTGCTGGTATACAAGGCGCTCAACGGACTTGCACTTAAGTACACCAAGGAGCTGCTCGTGCCTTATAAACCCAGACGCCATCTATGATCAGAAGCTAAGGGCCTTCTGGATGAGCCTCGGACTAGACTCAAATTTGGAGATCGCGCTTTCTCCATTAGTGCACCGAGATTATGGAATGCGCTACCACAACACCTGAAGGATTCTACATCGTGTCAGGCCTTCAATAAGTGTCTCAAAACACACCTTTTTAGGCTCGCCCATTGAGGCGTTGTTGACTATGACTCAAACTATGACAATGTGCAGCGCTTTTGAACATTTTATGAATGGAAAAGGCGCTATATAAATTCCAATTATTATTATTATTATTAATATGAAAACGGTGTCTAATCATTGGAATAACTTCCTTTGCAGATCAAGTATTCAAAAGATGCCTTGAACTCGTGGCCAGAGCTTTCTGTACCTGTGGGGAACCCTTTCCCATACAAAACTCCTTTTAACCACGGGCATGCCACGGTTTTAGCACTGGTCCCGCGGGAGACATGGACCAATGGTTGAATCTACACGGTGTGACCAGTGGCCAGTGGTAGACCAGTAGCAGACCAGTGGCAGACCTGTGGCTAGTGGTTGGCCAGTTGCAGACCGGCAGTTGTCCTTGACTAACTATCCCCAAGGGTAAAGCCTCTTTCCCACAGTGGAAAACCAGTGCCGCGGGCGTAACAAATTAGCGAAAATTGAAATCGTTTTTGGATCGTTATCTTAATCGGCATGATCCGTTACGCCATCCTTGACATCGCGGAGGTTTTGCAGCAGTTGGTTTCGGGTCGGGGAGCACGGCCGTGAGCTGCAATCTTTTTGAACATATCCAAAAACTATCTAACAGCTCAGCTGCGATCTGGCTTCCTATGGTTTCGTAATGGCATCGTAAAGCTATCGCTGTGATCGTATTAACATTGTGACCCTTTCGCTTTACTTGCAGTTGAATTGTTGCGGTCGTAATTACATCAACGACTTCAGCGTGGGAAATGATCTAACGATGTCACAGCAACAGCATTAACGACTCAATAGCTATCTCATAGAGATCTCATAATCATAAGTTGGAAAAATATTTCAATGAGACCTGTAAGTTCACTTCAGTTCAACATTTCTTCTTGATTTGATTTTGGAATATTGCTCTAGTTGAAGTAATATAAAATGAAATTGCAATTTCCAAATCTCAAATAACCCATTATAGTCAGGTGCAAATTCCAGAAAAGGCTGTTGACGATTTCTTTTGTTAAAAGTCGGCATCCAGTGTTAATTTCCATAATGTGTCATTTTTTCAGGTCAATGTCAGATCATGGCAAACGTAGTATCATATTGAAGCGCTAAACTGTGGGAGTTCATTCGTGTGTAGTTTTGGTAGTTTCACAAGACTTACAAACATGTTTTGGTCAAGTTTTAGCCTTAAATGAAGATCTGAACTAGACTTAGCATGAACAGTTTGCTGCAACATTTTGGATGATGCAACAATCAGAACGTCATACCACAATAGGATTTACTATTGTTGGAAGCATGTGCATATGAGACGCTCCCTTTGTTGCGGGAGGAGGATATCATGCTAAAAAATACCATGGCTACCACCTCAGCCACAACACATCATATAATTTGCATTTATCTGATCTTATTGGCATAAAGTCTTTGTATGACTGTTCGGCATGGTGGTCGGAACTGGCCTGGGCATGTGAGAAAGTTTCCAGTGACTTGGGGTAAGGCGGTGGTTTTCGCCGGGTACTCTGGTTTCCTCCACTATTTACAACTGGCTAGTCACGAATTAGCCACAATTGGCATAAATGTGACGAAAAACCAAATTCCAAATTCCAAATCCGTAAATGTTCCTTTCCATCAAGTCACGAGACCATGGTATATACGGCAAGGTGTAATAAAATGATCGTTTATTTCAACAAAGACCATTATAACTGGGCAATAACTGAGCAGACCTGAGGCAATGTAAACTGAGTAGGAAGCATCATGAACATATAACATATAGCAAATCTGCTTAGCTGCAGCCAACTATCGGTGACATTTTAAACTAGCAGGCCGGGGGCAAAGAAACATAGTGAGCCCCAGGCATTATCAGCAAAAACATATGGTCACATGGTACAAATAAAGCATTATGATTGGAGGAAATTGCTGAAGCAATAATAATTAGGCCTTATTGACTGTTCCCAAGGGCGATATAAGGATTTGTCATAGGCCTGACGGCGGGCGGGCTGGTCCAAGGGCCGAAGGCTTATGGCAATCCTCATAACGCCCTGGGGAATAGTCTATAGGGCATTTATTATTGCTCCTCAAAGAAAGCAGAACTCTTTGTTTTAAAAATGTAAGAATTGATATAAATAGTAGTACCGCCAATCAATGCATGGTTTCTGCATTTGTTATAAGTAGTATAAGTAGTACCGCCAATCAATGTACAGATTCTACATTTGATATGAGTAGTATAAGTAGTACCGCCAATCAATGTACAGATTCTACATTTGATATGAGTAGTATAAGTAGTACCGCCAATCAATGTACAGATTCTACATTTGATATAAGAAGTATAAGTAGTACCGCCAATCAATGTACAGATTCTACATTTGATATAAGTAGCATAAGTATTACTGCCAATCAATGTACGGTTTCTAAATTTGATATGAGTAGTATAAGTAGTACCGCCAATCAATGTACGGCTTCTACATTTGATATAAGTAGTATAAGTAGTACCGCCAATCAATGTACGGCTTCTACATTTGATATAAGTAGTATAAGTGTTACTGCCAATCAATGTACAGAATCTACAATTGATATAAGTAGCATAAGTAGTACCCCCAATCAATGTACAGATTTTACATATGATATAAGTAGTATAAGTAGTACCTCCAATCAATGTACGGTTCCTGCATTTGATATAAATAGTATAAGTAGTACCGCCAATCAATGTATGATTTCTACATTTGATATGAGTAGTATAAGTAGTACCGCCAATCAGCATATGGTTTCTACATTTGATATGAGTAGTATAAGTAAAGTAGTACCAACATCCATTTGCAAAGTGTGAACTTTAATTCTTCACCTTCCACTCAAGAGAGTCCCTCAGAACCCTTGTGTTATAAAATTCGTTTGAAAACAACCAGGCAAATTTGCACCACCTGACGATACATGAGATCGAAAGTGTTTTAATTGTGTTCTTATAATAGCTATTTCAAATTGAAGGAAATCATGGAAATGCTTTAGTATTAACGACTTTTACTAAAATGAATTTGACATTTATGGGAAAAATTCTTATTTCGTTGATTGAAATATTTCATAAGAGGAAAAATGTGTCGAAACTGTTTCCGATCTATAGGCACTTATCTATTTTTCAGATACACTTCGGTATTTTTTGTTTTGTTTTGTTTTGAGAAATATTGACCTTATGAGAAAATAAAATGAGTTCTATAAGAATAGCATACATATCTTCACCAAATATCCATGATATTTTTAAAAGTATCATATATCCTAACGATAATGATCAATGATATTTCAAGCATGCCATGGTTAACATGCTCTTGCAAAGACTTTACTGAATAACTGACTACTGTGTTGCCCCCAAAATGCATTTGTTTTCAGAGATACTATCGTACTATCGATAGCACCGTCTTCTATTTACCCAACCCTGATAGTCTGGGTGCCAAATGCCATTTTTGGACTGAAGTGTGCAAAATTTGGTGCATAGTTGTTTTCAGTGGATTCTGACTCTGAAAGGGGTCTAGATCAATAATCCATCGGGTGACACTCTGTCACCCTTGAGGAATTTGAGAAATCCAAGATGGCCGCCAACATGGCCGCCAAATCAAGAAAATGACTATATCTCATTTGATTTTTGTCCTAGGAAAGAGATGTTTTCATCTTGTCCCAGGTTTTAGGGGCCAAGGAGTTCATTGGTGCTGACAGAAGTTACATTTGATAACTAGGTCATAGGGTTTTTCAATATGGCTGCCAAAACGGCCACGATAGCAAGAAAATGACCGTAACTCAATTGTTTTTTGACATGGATCAATACCTTTTGCATGTACACATGGGTTATAAAGGCCAAGAACCTCATTGGTGCTGGTTAAAGACATATTACGATTATCATAAATTCAAAATGGCTGCCAAATTAGGTAAACCACAGGTGTCAAACGTACTATATGTGACTGATATAGCATACATACTGACAGATTTATCCAACGTTCCACAGCAATGAAAATTAAATGTTTCAGTTAGTTCAACATCTAAATATCAGCAAATTATGTCAAATATGGCAGCTTTGGAAGACTGCTTTTGATAATTGATGGGTTAAAACATAGATAAGAAATGCAAATGCATGAATGAAACGTTTTTATGTGTGGTGAGTCCTACCTATGTCTTCTATATTTTGTACCATCATATTGTAGTACTATCTATGTGTCAGCATCACCATTGGAATATTCATTAAACTCCTGTTCTTCTCTATCTGGACTTACTGTAATTTGATTGAAGCAGCCTGCATGGCATTGAAGAATAAGGTTGACCATCTGCACACAAGCACTGTATTATCTATAGAACAAAAGATGGCGCAAAAGTGCTGATCATGAGGTATGGTTTTGGTCTGTAAGGATTTGAAACAATCATCTTTCACCCAGCCAAAGTCACATGGATCCATGTCAGGGGGATCCGTGTTGAACACTGGATGCCAGATTGTAGCCTGCAGATGTTTTTTTCACATTTTCTTTAAATGCCAGTGAAAACGAAAGTGAATGTTATAGTTTAGATTGAATGCATACCTCTTTCCTTACCATCTTAGCAACCAAAATAATTTAACCAACATACACCAGGTCTCCTGGTCTAATTGTAGTGCTATTGCAGGCTGCAATATAGGATGTTGCCTCCTTGATGACTTCCCCCTTTTTCGAATCTGTATTCAAATATGGTGGAATTGGGACCCTGTTTCAAGAACCTTAACAACTTCAACCTTGCCTATATATACCAAAGTATGCTCCAACTTTTTCATATCCTGTTAAGGGGTGTGCTGCAATTGAATTTGGTACAATGGCAAGGTACTTTTTGACCATCTCTCCAGTATTTACTGAAACCCTGGGAGGTCTTGTAGGTCTTATGATAACTGTTGAATGAAAATGGTCAGTATATCATGGTATTACTGCATGTATGCAGGACTCAGACATCTTTAGCAGCAGAGAAAACCTGATCACATTCGCAACCAGAAGCAACTACCTTTATCATCTGCTGACATCTGCCTCTTTATAGGTGGTTCTGAGGTCATGGCACTTTTACACTGTACCATCCTTGACTTCTTATGGAATGGTATCTTTCCCTATATGGTAACAGCAAATGTTGGGTGGTTCTTATCCTGAACAGTCTATCAATTCTGTGTGGATAGGACAGTATAACAGTGTGGGGAGGCAGTGGAATTTTTAGTGCCAATCTGTACTGTCTTGATGATTTTGTGGACCTGGATGATCTAGTACCACTTTTAACGCTATACTCTTAGTATCTATCAAAACCAAAATAGAGGTGTGAACATGTTCCATCTTTTCTAGAGCAAACCTCACAAACACATTGGTATAGTCCCTCACAGTTCCATTAGATGCATATACAGATGTCTTTGTCCTGCTTATGCACAACTACTATGCTCATCATGTTCAACAGTTACCATGGAACCTACAAGTCCTCACAGGGTTTCTGTGAATATTGGTGAGACAGTCAAGAAGCACCTTGCTATCCTTAATAGGATGTGACAAAGTTGGGGCATACATTGGTATAGACAAGGTCAAAGCTGTTAAGGTTCTGCATCAGGTATCAATTCCACATTATTTGCAATACAGATTCGGACATGAGGGAAATCATCAAGGAGGTGACATCCCACATTGCAGCCTGCTATAGCACTACAATTAGACCAGGAGACGTGAAGTCTGATGTTCTTTACAGAGTTAGGGGTGCAAAGATGGTCAGAAAGGGGTATGCATTCAGCCTGAACTTCAATATGTACCTCCGTATTCTATGGCATTTGAAGAAAATGTGAAAAGAGCCCATTTACAGGCTACAATCTGGCAAACAGCACTTAACACTGATCCTCCTGACATGGGTTCATATGACTATGTCTGGTTGAAATATGATCATTTCAAATCCTTACAGCCCAAAACCATACCTCATGATCAGCAATTTGCACCATCTGTCATTATAAAGATAACACAGTGCTTGTGTGCAACTGACCAACCTTATTCTTCGATGCAGTGCAGCTGCACATCTTGGATGTTCAATTTTATGTAGATGCAGTGGAGAACAAGGCTGCTTCAATCAAAGAACAGTTAGTCCATACAGAGAAGGATAGGAGTGGAATAAAGATTCCATATGTGACATAAATCCATAGATAGTACTACAATGTGATGGTACAAAATCCAGAAGATATAGGTGGGACTCACCACACATAATACATTCATGCATTTTTATCTCTTATCTATGTTTTAACCTATCAGTTATCAAAAGCAATCTTCAAAAGATGCAATTCTTTAGATAATTTGTTGATATTTAGATGTTGAAATATCTGGAGCACTTACTTTTAATTGCTGTGGAACTTCGGATTAATCTGTCAGTATGTATGCTATATAAGTCACATATGGTACGTTTGACACCTGTGGTTTACCTAATGTGACTGTCATCTTGGCAGCCATTTTGAATTTATGATAACCTTTATATGTCTTTAACCAGCACCAATGAGGTTCTTGGCCTTTATAACCCATGTGTACATGCAAAAGGTATTGGTCTATGTCAAAAAACAATTGAGTTACGGTCATTTTCCTGCTATCGCAGCCATTTTGGCAGCCCTATTAAAAAACCCTATGACCTAGTTATCAAATGTAACCTCTGTCAGCACCAATGAACTCCTTGGCCCCTAAAACCTAGGACAAGATGAAAACATCTTTTTCCTAGGCCAAAAATCAAATGAGATATAGTCATTTTCTTGATTTGGCGGCCATGTTGGCGGCCATCTTGGATTTCTCAAATTCCTCAAGGGTGACAGAGTGTCACCCGATGGATTATTGATCTAGACCCCTTTCAGAGTCAGAACCCATTGAAAACAACTATGCACCAAATGTTGCACACCCTAGTGACGATTCCTCCAGACTATGAATAATTTATTCAATTGATCCTGACATTAAGTGATGTACTTGAAGCATGTTTTATAACAGTATGGTATACCTATGGCGATGATAAGTCAATCTATATAATCCAGCGGATAAGGGATCATCATATGGTAACACAATGGAAACCCTGATTCCCACATGATATTTGAGATTTTTTTATAGGTGACCAGAAACTACTGCAAGGGAAAAATACAATTCAAATGCCTAAACTGTACATTTTGTGGCCATTATGACATGGTTTTACCCTGAAATGACCCTGAAATGGCCTTGAGAATCATCACAAGGAAACACAATGGAAACCCTGGTTCACACATGATATTTAAGATTAGTTGATAGGTGACCAGAAACTACTGCAAGGGAATAATACAATTCAAATGCCTAAACTTTACATTTTGTGGCCATTATGACATGGTTTTACCCTGAAATGACCCTGAGAATCATCGCATGGTAACACAATTGAAACCCTGGTTCACACATGATATCTAAGATTAGTTGATAGGTGATCAGAAACTACTGCAAGGGAAAATATACAATTCAAGTGCCTAAATTTTACATTTTGTGGCCATTATGACAAGGTTTTACCCTAAAATGACCCTGAAGTCAAAGAACAACCCATTTGGAAACCTTGTAAGACACACGGTGCTTGATTTTAATTGATGGATGAATAAAGATATCATTTTAGTGACAAATTTAAAAAAAAAAGTTTCTCATTCATCTTTGTGGCCATGTAGATACGTGTTACCCTCAAATGACCCTGAGAACTCATATAGGAGTGCCGGAGTGCCTCCAATCTTTAAAACAGTTACTTTGCCATAGACTACCACTGTAGCATATTTGGTGCTTTTATCGCAAAGTGCACGATTCCACCCAAAATTGTCCCTTATCCGCTGGACTAATACACACTCTTTGGCTGACACATTGGGCACTATCTAAACTGATTGACTATATCCACAGCAGCACCATTACTACTACTACTACTACTACTACTACTACTACTACTACTACTACCTCATGCACTACTACCATTACTACTTCTACTACTACAACTACTACTACTACTACTACTACTACTACTACTACTACTACTACTACTACTACATGCACGACTACCATTACTACTACCATTACTACTACTACTACTACTTCTAGCTGTAGGGGACAAAGTAGCACAGTTGTTTAGTTGTCGAACTAGTAATCATCGTACATGCCTGCCAGTGAAGGAAGGTAGTGTGAACATTTCGGTGCCTACAAGACTACAAACCTTATATCTTTTTCCTACCTTTTTTCACCCTTTTTTACTACTACTACTACTACTACTACTACTACTACTACTACTACTACTACTACTACTACTACATGCACTACTACTACTACATGCACTACTACTACTACTACTACTACTACTACTACTACTACTACTACTACTACTACTATTATCAGTATTACTACTTAGTGTAGCAGCAGAGACCCAAAAAGTGGCTTATTTTAGGAGTAACCCCAGCCGGCGGTAGAACAAGCGGCATCATACATCAAATGAAAGCTAAGAATCTCAGGATTCAGAAACTGCGTGATGCCGGAACCAAAAAGTTGTACAACTGGAGATATCGCACCGTTTCCATGGCAACCTTTTTGAAGTAGTGAAAACAATGAAAAACTGCTCTTCAATTAAATTCTTGTTTGGTGGCCTTCTTATCAATATTTCTCATTCAAATTACTGTTGATGATTAATAAGGTCCTTGTCTAGTGAGAAAACGTAAAATGAAACTTGAAAAATTGTTCCTGCACTGAATGACCTCACAATTAGGGTACTTATGTAGAAACGGGTAAAAATTAACTATTTTTGGACTTAGAAGTTTTAATAAAAGACATATACGAAGTTGTTCATACAGGAAACACATATATTTGAAAAGTAGACACTATAAGCTTTCATTTGATGTATTATTAGACCCCCTTGCACAGTTTTGTATTAGACAATTGGCTTCATTACATAGAAGCTATAGTGATGACTATAATATAGCAACTTAGTGAACACTCACCTAATGAGCACCTCATTCTAGTTTTGTACATTCTTAGCACTATTTTTCAATCAAATTACTCTTGACAGTTATTAAGGTCCTTTACTAGCGAAATCATTGAAGACAAATGTCAAAGATGTGTGTTGTACTGAGTGACCCCAC
The DNA here is from genome assembly GCA_963942565.1 of Maea johnstoni. Lineage (NCBI taxonomy): Eukaryota > Metazoa > Annelida > Polychaeta > Spionida > Magelonidae > Maea > Maea johnstoni. The sequence goes on from OZ012696.1 coordinate 31,682,670, forward strand.
ATTTAGGGTAAATATGCAGAAGCATGAAAAAATCGTATTTTTGAAACTTTTTGTTTAAATAAAAGTATTTTATGAGATTCTGCAGGCTTGCAATAGATATTTTCATAAAGACGACACTGTGAGCAATCATTTAATCATTATTAGACCCTTGCATATCTTTTTGATTGAAAATATGGCATCATATATGGTAGCAACAGTGAAAGGGCTATATAGAGCAACTTGGTAAAAGCTCACCTAATGACTCACTCACCCTACTTTTGTGGCTTCTTAGCATTGATTCTCATTCAACACACTCTTACCAATCAATTAGATCCTTGTTTAGTAAAAAAACAAATTTTAGATTTGTGTTTGCACCGAGTGACCCCATTTTTAGATTATATATGCAAAAAACAGTGGAAATTTGATATTTTGGATCTTTTAGTTTAATAAATTAGTTTAATAAAGCAACTGGTGGATACAATTGTGAAAGTAAACCCTCTGAGCTTCCATTTTATGTATCATTCACCTTGTTATATTACCTATTGTAAATATACCTCCACATACTACTTTCAGAACTTGTCATAATAGGCTTTTTCACAAAAAATATATGTTACTGCTTCATTCAGTTAGTGCTATCTAATCCTGTGATATTCTTTAATGACTGGTGCCGTTGATGGATAAAAAGAAGTGCCAAAAGCTGGCTAGTGTATTTGCTCTAATTGACCCCTAGATTCAGGGTATGTATGAATAATGCTGGTAAAAACCTCAATTTCATCAGTGTTTGTCAGTTACAAAAGTAGGATCATAATGCCAGAGGGTTCTATCCTGTGATATTCTGTTGATATAATGAATAATACAGAGAACTTAAAATGTAACTAGTTTAAACAATATATAAATGGTGTCATTTTTTGTCTTTTTGAGCGCATTTCAGAGATATCTGAATTATGAATTATCATTGGACACTTGTTTTGAGGTCTAAAGAAGTCAATTTAGATTAAAAGAACTGGCACTAGTACAATACAGCTCTGATTCAACACGTTGCTTGTGAGGTGTTTGACTTATTGCGGCCTGCAGCACATTAAAGTGGCTAAATTGTGTTTATCTTCCAACTGAAAGCATATCTGAAGGAAAGATAAAACTCAATAAAATAGTTGTTGATGCTTTGCTTTATTCCTATCAAATTACTTTCAAGAATATCTTAGATCCAGGAGGTTCTCTCAGATTAAACATGTCTTCTGATAAGGAACACATTTAAGCATCACAAATGTACCTTCCAAATATGGTGTAAATTTTTCAGGATGAAAAGTTGAAAAAACCTGCATGTTGTGCGCTTTATTAAACAGAGCTATTCATAATTATGGACCATGGACCACCCCATATTAATGTGGAGAAAATATCTATTAGGAAAAAGGTTTGACACTTAATTAAATATTAAATGAGGAAAGATTTACTTTGGACTTCTCGATTGCTTAACTTTAGAACATACTTAGATAAAGAAAAAATGATGAAACATTTTCCTCTGAAATACTTTCAGCGATTTATGTTTCAAACAAAACCAATGGAATTTTATACACAAAATGCTTGTTTAAAGCACCCATGTTTTTGGTGCAAATTAATTAAGAGAAAAGAGCCAAAAAATCTTTCTGTGTGCAGACCTATGTGAGTTTCTGATATTTTTCGTCTCTTACACTGATCAGTGATAGCCTATACAGTCACCATTGGTCTGATTATGAGGATAAATTTGTACAGTACAGACATTTTACTGCACCAGTTGACCGGATGTTACCCAGTGCCTGCTTGTACAAAACCCATCGATAACATGTCAAAATTAAGCACATTAATGACCCACGTAGCTTGTGAATCAAAGCTACACTCTGTTTTGAGGTTATACATGCATCCATGCCCAGGAAACCATGTGGCAATCGGGTGTGTTGTTGTGTATTATGCCTGGGATACCCATGTATTCAGTGCAGGAATTGAATGTCCGCACTGTAGGCTTTAGATATTTTTCAATAAGATTTTTCTCAATATTTCACTATTCAGCTTTTACTGCAAGGGGGAGGTTGGATTATGAGGTGAGTTGTAGTGGGGGTGTTTGGCTGACTCGGGTAGCAATCTCTCAATGATTCATTGATCAGCTTGTAGTAAGGGGTGAGAGGAGGGAAGGGGGGATGAGGAGTGGTTAGGGTGACCTTTGTGAAATCACTTATTGATTCACTTGTACTGATATGGGTACTTTTGATATGGTGTGTACGACATGTGCTGAGATGGGTAAGTATGGCTGAGGGTGTTTGTTGTCTTGGGTTGTGGGGGGGGGGGGGGGAGATATGGTTGCAGTTGTCATGTGTTACAATCTTCACTTGTCTAACTGCATGTGGATTGAGGGTTGAGGGGATGTGATATGGTTGTGGGTGAGCTATATTGTGATCAGTCAATGATTGATTTATCAGCTTGCATTATGGATTTGGGTTAGGGGTATGGGTAGCTATGATTAGGGTTGACCTGGGCTTCATTTTTTAGCTTTGAATAGGGGTTGGGGGAGGATACTTATGGTTGGAGGGAGTAGCTGAGATCTCTCCACGATTCATTTGTCAGGTGGCCTGCCCTGATGGCGTTGTGGTCCAAGGCATTGCCCAAGGCTGCTAGCTGTCTTTCACCACTGCCCGAGTTCGAATCCCATCCAGGCATTAGAGAGTGTTGCCTGTGACTTGGGATGATACATTGGTTTTTGCTGGATACTCCAAATTCCTCCACCTTCTTTGTGGAGGGTGCATTTGTGATCCTTAAATTTGTTCCTCAAATGAAGACTTTTCGGGCATTATGTACTTTGTATTAAAGCTAACCAAATAAAATCAGGGTGGGGGAAGTAATAAATCTAAATAATTAATCTCAAAAGCTACCCTAACCTATTCATGTTTAAATTTCTCATCTGAGAGAACCGTCTGGATCTAAGATACTTTTGAAAATAATTTAAGAATAAAGCAATGCATCAAAAACATATTTAGTTGTGGATTATGCTGCAAACAATATCTTTCTGTCAAATATGCTTTTAGTTGGTAAATAAACTCCAAATGGCCATTTAAAGAGAGCTGTATCGTAGTAATGCCAGTATTTTCAATCATCTTGAATTATCTTCCTTAGACTTCAAAACAAATGTCCAATGACAATCAATATTGCTCCTTTTAGATATCTCTGAAATACAATCAAACAGGCATGAAATGACATCTAAATATCATTATCATACATACCCTGAATCTAGGGGTCAACGAGAGCAAATAAACTGGCCAGCTTTTGGCACTTCTTTTTATCAATCAAAGGCACCAATCATTTAAGACTATCACAGGATTAGATAGCACTAACTGAATGAAGCAGTAACTGTTTCTTTTGTGTGAAAAAGCCTATTATGACAAGTTCTGAAAGTAGTATGTGGAGGCATATTTACAATAGGTAATATAACAAGGTGAATGATGCATAAAATGGAAGCTCAGAGGCTCTACTTTCACAATTGTATCCATCAGTTGCCTTATTAAAACTGATACGTCTTTTATTATAACTAAAAGATCCAAAGTATCAAATTTCCA
>OZ012696.1:31691229-31694426 GCA_963942565.1 Maea johnstoni
TATATATATATATATATATATATATATATATATATATATATATATATATATATATATATATTATATATATATATATATATATATATATATATGTGTGTGTGTGTGTGTATATATATTACCGTTTTTGGGTTATGTTTGGGAATGATCTTTGTTATCGACCTCATCAACACATTTACAATGGTAAGTTCATAATGCTGCTCCCAAAATCAATAAGTAACACAAAGACCATCTGGGGCTATGAAAAAACGCCTTTATTCATGAAGAAAAGCAATCACATAATGGCAGTAAATGACATTGAGAAACTACGAATGACAATTCGAGTGTTGAGTGTGATGACATTGAAAGAATAATACGTCTCTTTGAGATTTCAGAAATATGATACTGTGGAATGGCTAATTTTCCGGTGTTTTAGTTTCCCGTTTTTTTCCCGAATGCTTTCAAACGGGAATAAACAGCACAGGAAAAAAACAAAACAATACATGCCCGGACTTAATAGACACGGAATAATCCTTGTCCTTACCTATTAATATTTACTCTAAGTTGGTGTACTGAAATTTAAAATCTACATAGGACGGGAAGATTAGAAATGGCAAAAAACATATGTCCTCTCTTCAGAAATATAAGAAACGGTAACGCCCAAAAATGAAAAATTAGGGAAAATTATTACACGGAAAGATTATCCATTCTACAGTAATGTTAGGCACATGTGAAATGAATATTGATGATGACATACAAACTAATCGTAACATAGTTATATGTACACATTAGCTGTGAACCAAGTGTAATGTTGTCCCCATCTCAAAAAACGATTACATCGGATGACTAAGCATTCAAATATACAGTCAAACCATTATTAAGCGACATTAAGCGACCGCTTATGGGAAATGTTAAAAGTGGCCTCTTAAAGAGGTGGTCTCTTAAGAAGGGGTTGGGGGTCTGAGCGAGGTTATGAAAAACATAATTTCTAACGATGACCGTGTATTACTGAGGTTGTTATGTTTAGCTGCGTTTGTTGAAATTTCTTCAATGATATTTTAAGATTGAACAATATAGAAAAATAAAAGTTGAACTCAAACATTAATTAAGGACCTTCAGATATCATATTTTCTTTCAATTTTACCGATTATTTCATCATTTCATTGTGTCCTTTCCAATATACAAGGCGTCTAGGCATTCAAGTGACCGTTGTACGAAGGGCCATTTACTGTTAGGGATAAGATTTCATGGTCGTTGGTAGCGTCAAGCAAGTGGGCGTTTAATCAAGGTATGATATCCAGGGTATAGCCTTGGGGGATCTGAAAGTGGTCGTTCACAGCAAGTGGTCGTTAAAGAGAAGTGGTTGTTTGCACAAGTTTGACTGTACAGATATTTAAAGGCAAAACATACATTCCTGACAACATTACTATGTTGCGTGCAACTAAATCAAATGTTGTTGATTACATGCGAGACAATTGTAAATACTATATGCGAAAATAGTTACTAGTATATATACATGTAGATAGTTGATCGATTCCAACAACATGACAATGGATCACTCGATAGCATTTGATATGCGAAAAATACTCTACAGGGCTAAAACTACAGAACTTCTTCCAGACATCTTAACTGTTTTAGGAGCATCAAGGACTATGTAGAAAACTGGCGATTGCATGCGAAATAGCTATATATACTTCAAGGAAAATAGTTCTATATACAAATAGAATATTGAGCATATCTCAAAACATGTTACTTGATCACTCGAGTGCATTTAAATATTTTAAGCAAACAGAACTATCCATGGCCATAACTACGGAACTTCTTCCTGACTAAATAACTATTTTAGGAGCATCAGGGACTATATAGAAAATCGTACATTACGTGCGAAAAAATTGTATATACTATATGCGGAAATAGTTATATATACACGTAGAGTGTTGACCGATTCCAACAACATGATCAATCAATAGCATTTAATATGCAAAAATACTCTACAGGGCTTAAACTACCGAACCTCTTCCAGACAGCATCAAGGACTATATAGGAAATTAGCGATTGCACGCGAAATAGCTATATATACTTCAATGAAAATAGTTATATATACAAATAGAATGTTGACCATATCTCAAAACATGATATAGGATCAGTAGAGTTCATTTAAACATCGAGCAAACAGAACTATCCATAGCCATAACTACGGAATTTCTTCCTGGCTTTTTTCGTTGATGGTGTAAATCTCAAATCTCAAAACATGATACTGGATCACTCGAGGGCATTTAAATCCCGGCGGGGGCACTCAGGTACAGAGGGGGGTCGCACCTGCGTTACATATTTCGCGGAAGAAGGGGTCTTTTTTAAGACCTCCGCATGTCCGCGATTTTGTAAAAGAAGGGTACTTTTTTGTACTCAGGTGTGAAGTATGGGGGTCAAAATCCCCCTACAATCCACAAAATATACGCGGCTCTGACGCCGATTGACTCCCGAAGTGACTGGGCTTCCGAGTTTGCTGCCGCCACTTGCTGCCGCTAAACAAGCAGAGGATTATAAAATCTTAAGTTAAAATACGTGTTCCCGTTCATCCAATATCAGCGTTTTGACAAAAGAAGGGTTGTTTATTTAGTGGAGAAAATCAGCGTTTTATCAAAATAAGGGTGCTTTTTTGACCAGAAATCAGTGCTTTAGGGGTATTTTTTATTTTGATAACGAACGTATGCACCCCCCTAAATACCCAAGTGCCCCCCCCCCCCCCCCGGGATTTAAATATTAAGCAAACGGAACTTTCTATGGCCATAACTACGGAATTTCTTCCTGACTAAATAACTATTTTAGGAGCATCAGGGACTATATATAGCATCATAAATTACATGTGAAATAGCTGTATATACTACAAGGGAACTAGTTATATATACAAGTAGAATGTTGACCAAATCTCAATACATGATATCGGATCACTAGAGTGCATTTCGATATGTAAACAGAACTGTAAAGGGCTACAATTAAAACACTTAAGTTCTTCGATTTATGTGAAAATTGGCAGGAAATGACACTTTTTATCTAGAGTCAAACACTTGTAATGTCTATTTTGTCTGTACACGTACCGAGGCTTCCGTCTTTCACATACACATCCTTTCCCATTTCACTCAATATTCATACATATAACGATACTGTATACTCAATATTAGTGGGAAAACAAGCATCATCGGCATACTTAATAATTCAAA
>OZ012696.1:31699626-31722126 GCA_963942565.1 Maea johnstoni
CAACCAAAAAGGTGCCGGTCGTGGTCGAGGCAAAGGCCGAGGAGGCGGCGCTAAAAAGAAAGACGCCTACTCCGCATACAACACCCCGAAACCACCTACCCCTAAACCCGATGCTGAATGATTGGCCGGGTCCGGTGGGGGGGAGGGGGGGGGGGAGGTTGAGGTCCTTCGCCCACCTGTGGCCTCTGGTCACCTCGGACAAATTTGTCCCAGAAACGGTGTCCAGGGGCTACAGGATCGAGTTCACGGGAAAACCTCCCGTCGAGGGTATGGTGGACGGAGACCCCCAAAAATCTGTCTCGAAGGGCGGACCTCGGGAGAGGTCTCCAGTCCATGTTGGACAAGCAGGCCATAAGAGAGATTCCGGTGTCTCCAGAGACGCCCAGGTTCTACTCCCCGATTTTCCTAGTAGCCAAGGAATCGGGTGGCTGGAGGCCGATTCTCAACTTCAAGGCTTTCAACAAATTTGTAGTGCCCCCATCCTTTCGGATGGAGACACTGCGAACAGTTATGGATTGCCTAGGGGAGGCAGCTCAACAACGACAGAACACCTAAGAACATTTGAGGGACTTTAAGTCTGTCCGAAATGTGGGCGATCTCTATCGATAAATGAGACGCCTACTTTCAAGTGGCCTAGGTGCCAGAGCATACCAGGTTCCTACGCTTCGCTTACAACGGCAGAGCCTTTGAGTTCCTGGTGCTCCCCTTCTGTCTGTCAACGGCTCCCAGAGTCTTCACAAGGATCGTGACGAGGGCAAGTCCCAGCTCACCCCCACTCAGGCCTCGGCCTTCCTGGGTTTGACCCTGGATCTCCTGAATATGCTCGTGTTCCCGAGCGAAAGGAGGATTCTCAGGGCTACCCGCCTAGCGGCCTCTTTGCTGGCGAGAACTGCCCAGCCGGCGAAGACCTAGCAGAGGTTTCTAGGACACCTGTCCAGCCTCCAGGAGTTGGTTCCTATGGCGGTAGACCACATGCGGTTGATCCAGCTGATGCTCCACGACCAGTTTACAGCCCGTACGTACGCATCCACCCGCACGAGGCGACTCTCACCGAGTAAGAGTGGTGGACGTCACAGGCCAATCGACTATGTCGATCATAACAGATGCCTCCAAGGAAGGGTGGGGAGGCCACCTAGGCGACTGGGTGGTCTCCGGGCATTGGTCTCCGAGCCTGGGCTAAGCGACACATCAATTGGCTCGAGCTCCAAGCGGTCTGGCTAACCCTGAAGCATTTCCTACTTCAGTTGCAGGGCACTGCTGTGGATGTCATTTCCGACAATTCCACCACGGTTGCCTATATCAACAAGGTGGGCGGGACCCAGTCCCCGTCTCTGTGCCGTCTGGCACTGGACGTCTGGGCATGGTGCAGGCAACACGAAATCTTTCTTGTGGCCAGCCACCTGTCCGGGGACAAGAACGTCCTTGCGGATGCCTTGTCCAGGGGGAACCACCGTCACCCGACGGAGTGGACCCTCCACAACGCGGTGACCAGAGCGATCTTTCAACGCTGGCCAACCCCGCATGTGGACCTGTTCGCGTCAGAAAAGAACCACAAGCTGCCAGTGTTCTTCTCAATCCGGCCGTCCCCGTCATCGAGCGGTGTGAACGCGCTGACGCAGAACTGGGAATGCCTCTACGGATATGAGTATCCACCAACAGCACTCGTCCCGAGAGTGTTGCGGAAGTTGAGGCTTCAACCGACGGCCCAGATCCTACTGGTGGCCCCGTTCTGGCCCAGCCAGCCGTGGTTCCACCAACTGACGTCGATGCTGACGGATCTGCCGCGGGCAATCTCCCAGAGAGACAATCTCCTGAAGAACGCAGTCACAGGGATGCGGTACCCCAAACCGGAGGCGATGAGGTTAACTGTATGGCCTCTGTCCGCAAATCCTTTGTTGACTGCAGCTTTTCAGCAAACGTTGCTAACACGGCAGCCAGAGCCAGACGAGAGTCAACTTGCCGGGTTTATGGTTCCCGTCTTAGACACTACCAAAGGTGGTGCGTGGACAATGGTGTGGACCCCGTTAAAGCGCCTTTAACGGAGGTAGCGGAATTTCTGGAAAACCTGCAGACAATCTGGCATAAAGGGAATCCCTTACCCCGTCCACTTTTGCAGGGTATAGGTCGGCTATTGCGGCTATACACCAGGGTTTTCTGGATGGGTCCACGGTGTCTTCGAACACCAACCTCTCTACCCTCTTGAAGGGTATCTTTGTCGTGGCGGCCAGGCCGAGAACTCTAAGAGAAAGGTGGGACCTTCCGACGGTACTTAAGTACCTAGCAGGCCCACCGTTTGAACCCCTACATGCGGCCCCCTTGAAGTCAGTGGCCATCAAGACGGCCTTCCGTTTACAGCTAGCATCGGCTAGGTGGGTGAGCTGGGTCCACTCTTGCAGGATAGACCCTAGCCACCTGAGATGGGAAAATGGTGGAGTTCGTCTCCTCCCTTCCCTCTTGCTGGATAAAAACCAGTCTTTGTCCTTCACTCCTAGCTCGGTGTTCTTGCTGAGCTTAAAGGAGCACTCACCAGATGATAAGGTACATTGTCCACTCAGAGCTCTGAAGTGGTATCTGAAGCTTACCAAACCCCTTCGGGGTGCGGAGAAGGCTCTCTTTGTTATCTCGAAAGAGCCATACAAGAAGGCTTCCAAGGGTACTGTTGCTGTTTGGGTGAAGGAGGCCATCTCTGGGGAGTACTCGCACTTGTCGCGCAGGCAGAGAGAGCCGATGGGCATTCGTGCTCACGACGCCAGACGGGTCGCAACCACTTGGGCGGCCACCGTAGGTGTACCGTTTGAGGATATTATGGATGCTGCGGCCTGGAGTCGCCCTCAGACCTTCTCACGCTTCTACCTGAAGTAATTCCAGATACTTTCCACAGCTTATGCTAAACGGTGGTACTCTGCTTCCAATGGGAGCAGGTAAGGATTTACTAATAAAACAGGAAATTAGAAGTAATTTCTCTTTTATGATAAATACTTACCTGCGAGCATTGCCCTCCCTAGAACCTGGAATTTTATTCCCTGAAGGGGGGCATTCGCCCTATATGTTAAAAGAAGAGGATGTTAGGTGCACATGCGCCGACCGTCCTTGTCTGCAGCCCCTAGCGGGACACCTACGGACTAGCAGAAATTTAATTTGAGGCTTCTTTAGTAAGCCTTTGTCTATGGACGTCTGGGGGCCTTTCCATTAGGACAAGACCTTCAAAACAGAGCCTACCTTTTGGGTAACCAGAGCAAGCCCTGGAGAGATTTCCATTTTTAATTGGGCACGGGGGGGGGGGGGGGGGGGGGGGGGTGATGGAAGGGCAGCGCAGAGGGGTGTAGTCTACAGCTTACTTTCTGGTTTCCATGGTGAAACACTTTTCAGATAATGTGTCATAGGTGTAAACTCTAAAAGATAAAGATTCAACCTCAGTACATAAGGTTTGGAGGTACACATATTTGATATGGTTGTGGCCAATTAAGAACTGAAATAGTAAACCCGTTAAAAAACACCTATTATGAACAAATTATAAGGAAACTGGGACCCATAATGAACAGATAAGAAGCCTTAGGGATGCTGAAAGTGGAAGTTTCAAAAATAACCTATGTTTTTAATGCTATCATAAACAACTAGGAGTAAATTGGGCCGATTTTCATGTTTTTTCTACTTTTTCTGAATTAAAAGAGCCAAAATTAAAACTTTTTTGAAACAAATTTTGCATGGAATATTCAAACATATTGTCAAAAGTGAAATAAAGCTGGTTTTAGGTTTCTGAGACTGAATTTGTGTAAGGGAAAAATGAAAGTGTGGAGTACAGTAGTGAAGAGTGAATTGGCGGCCATCTTTAAAGATGGCTGCCGTTGACCCCTTTCCCAAGGGATGATTTTGGTAGACTTTCAGTATATTATGCAGGAGACTATGCCTTAACTCACATGAGTGAGAAAAATTCTGTTGCAATTATTTTGACGTTTAGCCCCAAAATCAGTTAGATTGACTGGACTAGAGGTAGTTTAAAACTACAAATGGATTTATATATATTAATTTATATATATATATATTAATTTAGCCCAGAAATGGCAAGTTTTAATAGCGAATTATACAAAATCAGATACCTGGTTGTTTCTGTTTGACTGTCATTAACAATCGAAATTGATCCAGAATAGTCATATGGCAGAACAAAGGAACCTGGATGCGGAGAATAGTACTATTCCTGCCAATGTGCTATTTTTAGCAGTGATAGATGGAAAGCTAGTGCCTCTGTGAATTGATGTTGATGATCTCACACGTGAATATCCATGAATGTCAATTAAGGTTAGTAGTAGTAGTAGTAGTAGTAGTAGTAGTAGTTGTAGTAGTAGTAGTAGTAGTAATGGTGCTGCTGTGGATATATCCAATCAGTTTAGATACATGGAAAACGGGTAAGAAGGGCAGTTCCTTCTGGCAGGAAAGCCTAGGGTATAGGACAGTTTAATTTTGCCCAGAAATGCCAAGTTGTAATAGCAAATTATACAAAATCAGATACCTGTTTGTTTCTGTTTGACTGTCATTAACAATCGAATATGATCCAGAATAGTCACATGGCAGACCAAAGGAACCTGGACGCGGAGAATAGTACTGTTCCTAACTAATGTGCTATTTTTGATAAGTGTTAGATGGAAAGCTAGTGCCTCTGTGAAATGATGTTGATGATCCCACACGTGAATATCCATGAATGGCATTTTATGTTAGTAGTAGTAGTAGTAGTAGTAGTAGTAGTAGTAGTAGTAGTAGTAGTAATACTGATAATAGTAGTAGTAGTAGTAGTAGTAGTAGTAGTGCATGTAGTAGTAGTAGTGCATGTAGTAGTAGTAGTAGTAGTAGTAGTAGTAGTAGTAGTAGTAGTAGTAGTAGTAGTAGTAGTAGTAGTAAAAAAGGGTGAAAAAAGGTAGGAAAAAGATATAAGGTTTGTAGTCTTGTAGGCACCGAAATGTTCACACTACCTTCCTTCACTGGCAGGCATGTACGATGATTACTAGTTCGACAACTAAACAACTGTGCTACTTTGTCCCCTACAGCTAGAAGTAGTAATAGTAGTAGTAGTAGTAGTAGTAGTAGTAGTAGTAGTAGTAGTAATGGTAGTAGTAATGGTAGTCGTGCATGTAGTAGTAGTAGTAGTAGTAGTAGTAGTAGTAGTAGTAGTAGTAGTTGTAGTAGTAGAAGTAGTAATGGTAGTAGTGCATGAGGTAGTAGTAGTAGTAGTAGTAGTAGTAGTAGTAGTAGTAGTAGTAGTAGTAGTAGTAGTAGTAGTAGTAATGGTGCTGCTGTGGATATAGTCAATCAGTTTAGATAGTGCCCAATGTGTCAGCCAAAGAGTGTGTATTAGTCCAGCGGATAAGGGACAATTTTGGGTGGAATCGTGCACTTTGCGATAAAAGCACCAAATATGCTACAGTGGTAGTTTATGGCAAAGTAATTGTTTTAAAGATTGGAGGCACTCCGAAATTGCCTTAGGTCAGCTTTGGCGGCCATTTTTCAAAATGGCTGCCAGAGGTCATTTCCTATGGAGTTAAATGAATTTCTACCACCTCAAAACATTAGCCAATGAACTTCATGTTCTACCAGAAGTATCACAACCAATTAACAATCATTTACCTAGAACATAATTGACCGCTGGTGACCTATATGAGTTTTCAGGGTCATTTGAGGGTAACACGTATCTACATGGCCACAAAAATGAATGAGAAACTTTTTTTTTTAATTTGTCACTAAGATGATATCTTTATTCATCCATCAATTAAAATCAAGCACCGTGTGTCTTACAAGGTTTCCAAATGGGTTGTTCTTTGACTTCAGGGTCATTTTAGGGTAAAACCTTGTCATAATGGCCACAAAATGTAAAATTTAGGCACTTGAATTGTATATTTTCCCTTGCAGTAGTTTCTGATCACCTATCAACTAATCTTAGATATCATGTGTGAACCAGGGTTTCAATTGTGTTACCATGCGATGATTCTCAGGGTCATTTCAGGGTAAAACCATGTCATAATGGCCACAAAATGTAAAGTTTAGGCATTTGAATTGTATTATTCCCTTGCAGTAGTTTCTGGTCACCTATCAACTAATCTTAAATATCATGTGTGAACCAGGGTTTCCATTGTGTTTCCTTGTGATGATTCTCAAGGCCATTTCAGGGTCATTTCAGGGTAAAACCATGTCATAATGGCCACAAAATGTACAGTTTAGGCATTTGAATTGTATTTTTCCCTTGCAGTAGTTTCTGGTCACCTATAAAAAAATCTCAAATATCATGTGGGAATCAGGGTTTCCATTGTGTTACCATATGATGATCCCTTATCCGCTGGACTATATAGATTGACTTATCATCGCCATAGGTATACCATACTATTATAAAACATGCTTCAAGTACATCACTTAATGTCAGGATCAATTGAATAAATTATTCAGGGTTGGGTAAATAGAAGACGGTGCTATCGATAGTACGATAGTATCTCTGAAAACAAATGCATTTTGGGGGCAACACAGTAGTCAGTTATTCAGTAAAGTCTTTGCAAGAGCATGTTAACCATGGCATGCTTGAAATATCATTGATCATTATCGTTAGGATATAGGATACTTTTAAAAATATCATGGATATTTGGTGAAGATATGTATGCTATTCTTATAGAACTCATTTCATTTTCTCATAAGGTCAATATTTCTCAAAACAAAACAAAACAAAAATACCGAAGTGTATCTGAAAAATAGATAAGTGCCTATAGATCGGAAACAGTTTCGACACATTTTTCCTCTTATGAAATATTTCAATCAACGAAATAAGAATTTTTCCCATAAATGTCAAATTCATTTTAGTAAAAGTCGTTAATACTAAAGCATTTCCATGATTTCCTTCAATTTGAAATAGCTATTATAAGAACACAATTAAAACACTTTCGATCTCATGTATCGTCAGGTGGTGCAAATTTGCCTGGTTGTTTTCAAACGAATTTTATAACACAAGGATTCTGAGGGACTCTCTTGAGTGGAAGGTGAAGAATTAAAGTTCACACTTTGCAAATGGATGTTGGTACTACTTTACTTATACTACTCATATCAAATGTAGAAACCATATGCTGATTGGCGGTACTACTTATACTACTCATATCAAATGTAGAAATCATACAATGATTGGCGGTACTACTTATACTATTTATATCAAATGCAGGAACCGTACATTGATTGGAGGTACTACTTATACTAGTTATATCATATGTAAAATCTGTACATTGATTGGGGGTACTACTTATGCTACTTATATCAATTGTAGATTCTGTACATTGATTGGCAGTAATACTTATACTACTTATATCAAATGTAGAAGCCGTACATTGATTGGCAGTACTATTTATACTACTTATATCAAATGTAGAAGCCGTACATTGATTGGCGGTACTACTTATACTACTCATATCAAATTTAGAAACCGTACATTGATTGGCAGTAATACTTATGCTACTTATATCAAATGTAGAATCTGTACATTGATTGGCGGTACTACTTATACTTCTTATATCAAATGTAGAATCTGTACATTGATTGGCGGTACTACTTATACTACTCATATCAAATGTAGAATCTGTACATTGATTGGCGGTACTACTTATACTACTCATATCAAATGTAGAATCTGTACATTGATTGGCGGTACTACTTATACTACTTATAACAAATGCAGAAACCATGCATTGATTGGCGGTACTACTTATACTATTTATATCAATTCTTACATTTTTAAAACAAAGAGTTCTGCTTTCTTTGAGGAGCAATAATAAATGCCCTATAGACTGTTCCCCAGGGGGTTATGAGGATTGCCATAAGCCTTCGGCCCTTGGACCAGCCCACCCGCCGTCAGGCCTATGACAAATCCTTATATCGCCCTTGGGAACAGTCAATAAGGCTTAATTATTATTGCTTCAGCAATTTCCTCCAATCATAATGCTTTATTTGTACCATGTGACCTTATGTTTTTGCTGATAATGCCTGGGGCTCACTATGTTTCTTTGCCCCCGGCCCGCTAGTTTAAAATGTCACCGATAGTTGGCTGCAGCTAAGCAGATTTGCTATATGTTATATGTTCATGATGCTTCCTACTCAGTTTACATTGCCTCAGGTCTGCTCAGTTATTGCCCAGTTATAATGGTCTTTGTTGAAATAAACGATCAGTTTATTACACCTTGCCGTATATACCATGGTCTCGTGACTTGATGGAAAGGAACATTTACGGATTTGGAATTTGGAATTTGGTTTTTCGTCACATTTATGCCAATTGTGGCTAATTCGTGACTAGCCAGTTGTAAATAGTGGAGGAAACCAGAGTACCCGGCGAAAACCACCGCCTTACCCCAAGTCACTGGAAACTTTCTCACATGCCCAGGCCAGTTCCGACCACCATGCCGAACAGTCATACAAAGACTTTATGCCAATAAGATCAGATAAATGCAAATTATATGATGTGTTGTGGCTGAGGTGGTAGCCATGGTATTTTTTAGCATAATATCCTCCTCCCGCAACAAAGGGAGCGTCTCATATGCACATGCTTCCAACAATAGTAAATCCTATTGTGGTATGACGTTCTGATTGTTGCATCATCCAAAATGTTGCAGCAAACTGTTCATGCTAAGTCTAGTTCAGATATTCATTTAAGGCTAAAACTTGACCAAAACATGTTTGTAAGTCTTGTGAAACTACCAAAACTACACACGAATGAACTCCCACAGTTTAGCGCTTCAATATGATACTACGTTTGCCATGATCTGACATTGACCTGAAAAAATGACACATTATGGAAATTAACACTGGATGCCGACTTTTAACAAAAGAAATCGTCAACAGCCTTTTCTGGAATTTGCACCTGACTAAAATGGGTTATTTGAGATTTGGAAATTGCAATTTCATTTTATATTACTTCAACTAGAGCAATATTCCAAAATCAAATCAAGAAGAAATGTTGAACTGAAGTGAACTTACAGGTCTCATTGAAATATTTTTCCAACTTATGATTATGAGATCTCTATGAGATAGCTATTGAGTCGTTAATGCTGTTGCTGTGACATCGTTAGATCATTTCCCACGCTCAAGTCGTTGATGTAATTACGACCGCAACAATTCAACTGCAAGTAAAGCGAAAGGGTCACAATGTTAATACGATCACAGCGATAGCTTTACGATGCCATTACGAAACCATAGGAAGCCAGATCGCAGCTGAGCTGTTAGATAGTTTTTGGATATGTTCAAAAAGATTGCAGCTCACGGCCGTGCACCCCGACCCGAAACCAACTGCTGCAAAACCTCCGCGATGTCAAGGATGGCGTAACGGATCATGCCGATTAAGATAACGATCCAAAAACGATTTCAATTTTCGCTAATTTGTTACGCCCGCGGCACTGGTTTTCCAGTGTGGGAAAGAGGCTTTACCCTTGGGGATAGTTAGTCAAGGACAACTGCCGGTCTGCAACTGGCCAACCACTAGCCACAGGTCTGCCACTGGTCTGCTACTGGTCTACCACTGGCCACTGGTCACACCGTGTAGATTCAACCATTGGTTCATGTCTCCCGCGGGACCAGTGCTAAAACCGTGGCATGCCCGTGGTTAAAAGGAGTTTTGTATGGGAAAGGGTTCCCCACAGGTACAGAAAGCTCTGGCCACGAGTTCAAGGCATCTTTTGAATACTTGATCTGCAAAGGAAGTTATTCCAATGATTAGACACCGTTTTCATATCAATAATAATAATAATAATAATAATAATAATTGGAATTTATATAGCGCCTTCTCCATTCATAAAATGTTCAAAAGCGCTGCACATTGTCATAGTTTGAGTCATAGTCAACAACGCCTCAATGGGCGAGCCTAAAAAGGTGTGTTTTGAGACACTTATTGAAGGCCTGACACGATGTAGAATCCTTCAGGTGTTGTGGTAGCGCATTCCATAATCTCGGTGCACTAACGGAGAAAGCGCGATCTCCAAATTTGAGTCTAGTCCGAGGCTCTTCCAGAAGGCCCTTAGCTTCTGATCATAGATGGCGTCTGGGTTTATAAGGCACGAGCAGCTCCTTGATGTACTTAAGTGCAAGTCCGTTGAGCGCCTTGTATACCAGCAGTAGGACCTTAAATTGGATGCGGAATTTGATTGGTAGCCAGTGAAGCTTGATGAGAACAGGTGTGATATGTTCATACTAGTGGGGCGGCTAAGGCACCATTTTGGGCCAAATCGTGCACTTTTTGTTAAAAGTATACTTCCATGTATACTGATCAATTCTGGATATGGATCCACCGCACTGGACTTTGGATCCACCTATTTTTGGGGCACTTTATCAAAAAACTGATATGAAAAGAGTGAAAACTGTAATAACAGCTTTAAAATATTTTCCTTTAGGTAGAATTTCATGAATCTTTACTAAGAGGTAATGAATAACACAACAACTAAGACTGTCTATAGATTTTGTGATGAAATGTTTCCTGAAAGTGTCATTTTGGGGCATTTTCATGAAAAAATATGCTAAAAACGGGTGATGTTTGTAATATATCACTATCGATGCATTTGGGCTAGTTAAAGTAATTGATGCTTTGCCGAAATGTACGGAAAACCTGGCTTAGTAACTGAAATGCATAAGTGGTGTATTAGGTACACACAAAGGTCATATATTTTAGGGTATTTTGACCAAAAATCAGCTATTATATATATATTTTCATACATAACCTTCTAAAACCACTAATATCAAGCCTAGACTAATGAAAATAAGCAGGAATATACCTGGACTTCCACATTTCAAGTTTTGATAAGTAACCTGTATGCAGTTCACCTATATCACACAGTTTTAGGGTTATTTTACTTAAAAATGTGCACAAATGCACATTTTTGTAATAACGGCTTATGACTTTTCTCTACGGTCCAGAATAACCAAAGCTTTTCAGTGAAGGGGTAAATGGCAATACATGTGATTGCTCAAAAATGACATAAAAGTTTAGAATGACTTAGTCAAAGACAATTTAGGGTATTTTCATGCAAAATCCAAAAAAATGAGGATATTTTATACTTTGTTCTCATCCTAATCCAGACAATCTTCATAGGTTGGCATTATTCATATTTGGCAAAAAGCTACATAGGTTTATTAAGTAATACTGTGGTAGTAATTTGCTTAGAATCATTAATATTTATGTAAATATTTGAAACTCTGAAAATATAATGACCAAGGTCATATCTTAGGTTTATTTTGAGTGTAAATTAGAGATGGGTGTCAGTGTGGACTTCATGATCGGTCATCAGTTAATCTAAAGCTGCTCATTATTGTAGATAATCAGTGCAGTTTCAGCACTGGAGAACAAGTGACATTCACTCCATTTTATCACCTGACAATTTAGGCACCTGATCACTTTAGTATTAACTACCCTGTAAGTAAAATGAGGCATCAATTAAGATAAACTAAGATGGCAGTGGCATGCAGAGATACTGTGCAATTTAAGCACTATAGTTCACAAAACCTGGTGGCTGTGTAGAGTAATATAATTTTTTTCCAGAAGTGATTACAAATAATAGTGATTTCTCGATTTGGCTCATTAAAATATCATCCCATTCTAAACTTCAGTCAATCATTGGCCCATAACTAGTTAAAATATTATGAAACCACCACTGTATTGGGCAATTATTTCTTAATCAAGTGATTTCTCATGGTTATATTATTTAGGCTGACATACTATGAAAGAATGTCTGTTTCACTGAGTTAGGTTAACCTTATGCTGCTGGTGGCTAATTTGGCCAATCAAAAATGATGCAAAAAACTTTGAAAATGACTGAAGTCCTGGCACATAGTTACTCATCTAAGGATACTCAGTGGGAGCTATCCAATGCATACCAAAATGACAGGGTTTAGATGGTTTTTAAAAATCTTTGCGTCCTTTTCTCTTTGGACGAATGTAGCCTTAGCATTTAGAGGGTTAAAGTACTTGACACTTACTTTCCAAAATCTAGCAGAAGCAAGCCCTCATTATAATACAACAATATTATAGCTCAATGGTGAGCATAGCCATCACTGTATAGTCTTCATGAATAACTTCTAGTTATGGTCATTTCGATAAGAAAGGAAACCCCATGTAATATTTGTATTAGATATGGTACAATTGTTTCATGGGTAACTTTCTTGCAATTTGGCTAATGGCAGTAAGACTCATGTATTCATGAGAACAGATGAACTTCTTTCTATTCAAAGCTCTATAAGTTGTTGTTTTGGTGCAGCACAATTTAAAATTAGAGTTGGAGCTGAATGCCCTAATATGTTAATGACACAATTTGTGACTAGTCAGCTCAGGTAAATACACAAGTGCAACAAGTAAATTAGGAATGGTATAAGGTTTGGTATTAGGGTACTCTACATAACTTTGGCCTATCAAATACCAGGTGGTCTTTAGTATATTTAGGACTATTGTGCACAGAAGAATATGGTATGAATGGTTGTACCTCAACTATGAGTTTCACTGTTTCTGGATTAGAATTACTATTATCAACACAGCAATCTGCCTAATACATGAAATAACACTGCTTTTCCACGAAAGACATTCTTAGATAACATATCTTTCTATGTAATCTGCTTTGAGGAATTAATAGGAAAAATAAACACATTATTTCAAAAAATATTTAATACCACAAATCAAAGTAAAATAACCCAAAAATACATAACACTAATAAATAATTTATCAACTTTTAGAGGCAATTCAGCGATTCTTTGTGCTTGTGGCAAAATATGAAGGATGCCAACCTATGCAGAATGTCTGGATTAGGATGAGAACAAAGTACAAAATATCTCATTTTTTGGGATTCTACATGAAAATACTCTAAATTTTCTTTGACCAAGTAAACTTTTATGTCATTTTTGAGCAATCACATGTCTTGCCATTCACACCTTCACTGAAAAGCTTTGGTTATTCTGTACCAGAGAGAAAAATCATAAGCCATTATTACAAAAATGTGCATTTGTGCACATTTTTAAGTAAAATAACCCTAAAACTGTGTGACATATGTGAACTGCATACAGGTTACTTTATATCAAAACTTGAAATGTGGAAGTCCAAGTATATTCCTGTTTATTTTCATAAATCTAGGCTTGATATTAGTGGTTTTAGAAGGTTATGTATGAAATTGCAGATATAATAGCCGATTTCTGGTCAAAATACCCTAAAATATATGACCTTTGTGAGTACCTAATACACCACTCATGCATTTCAGTTACCAAAACAGGTTTTCTGTACATTTTGGCAAAGCATCAATTACTCTAACTAGCCCAAAATGCATCAATAGTGATATATTACAAAAAACACCCGTTTTTAGCATATATTTCATTAAAATGCCCCAAAATGACATTTTCGGGAACATTTTATCACAAAATCTATAGACAGCCTTAGTTGTTGTGTTATTCATTACCTCTCAGAAAAGATTCATGAAATTCTACCTGAAGGAAAATATTTTAAAGCTGTTATTACAATTTTCACTCTTTTCATATCAGTTTTTTGATAAAATGCCCCAAAAATAGGTGGATCCAAAGTCCAGCGCGGTGGATCCATATCCAGAATTGATCAGTATGCATGGAAGTATACTTCGGCCAAGTTTCACGCTTTTAACAAAAAGTGCACGATTTTTGCCTTAACCGCCCTACTATACTTCCTGGTTCTCGATACTATCCTTGCTGCACTGTTTTGTAGTCGCTGCAGCTTTGCAATCAAATCCTGTTGTATTC
The DNA here is from genome assembly GCA_963942565.1 of Maea johnstoni. Classification (NCBI taxonomy): domain Eukaryota; kingdom Metazoa; phylum Annelida; class Polychaeta; order Spionida; family Magelonidae; genus Maea; species Maea johnstoni. The sequence goes on from OZ012696.1 coordinate 31,713,373, forward strand.
CAATTAGGAGAGCATTGCAGTAATCCAAACGAGACATCACCAGTGACTGCATCACTGTTTTTGTGGCATCTTCTGTTAGCACACGTCTCGCTTTTCCAATATTTCTCAGGTGAAAGCAAGATTTTTTGAAAACACTTTTGACATGGGGTGCCAATATTGTGGCTAAATACTATCATGTAATGTTCAGCAATCAACCCAAATAGCAACGTTTGTCTGGAAATCGAGAATATGTGAGACAGTGTGTGGGTGAATGTATCTGATTTATTACATGCAGTGTTTGGAATATGTTTGTATCTTTACCCGTTCCTCCATTTTACTTTTGTTTTTCATTGAATCACATCTCAAACATTAAGGCTTAGTAAGGAAGATAGCAGAAAGGTATATGAGCAGATTTACGAATCAGGATAATTTGCATTTATGTTAACTGCAAATATCCCGCATAGCATGTGGAATGGATTTAAGGATAACCTTCAATTTTTATGAACAAACATGTCCTAATTCGAAAATGTGTGTTAACACTGCCAGGCAAGTCAGAGCACCAACAACCTCTAAAAGCACCACTTTAGAGTGCCTCAAACAGTATTATTAAAGCCTCAATGCCTGTTCACCAGGGCAGTGTGCATATCTAATCTGCGCCTGAAGGCATCCTGGCCACACCGTGGGCCCAGAGTCTTGTCATGATTCGTGATTGTGATTTAATCAATAGTATATTTTGATTGATAAGTGTACAAACTCAAAATGAGAAGAAATAAGTGTGACACAAAACGTCCCAGTTATTTATATATGTCATCCCATGCATAGCATCTCCGGTCACTAACTATAACAATGAAATAAAAACGAGAATTTCGTTATAGTCATTAATCTTTTTCAGAAGATGATGCGTGCAATTCTAGTCCATGTCAGCGAGGTTCGTGCAAGGCCACTACAGGAGGCTATACGTGTGAGTGTCCAACTGGTTATATAGGGCTCAACTGCGAACAAGGTAAGTAAATATCAATGCACATTTCGTACAAGACGGTAAGACGTATTTATGTATTCATAAAATAAATCGTATCTTGTATAGAACCATTACACTATCATGTGTTTACATTTTCCTCAAAGCGTGTAAAGGAAGTATAGATAGAGGCCAATTTCAAAACGCACACCGGGTTCAATAGTAATTAGCATGTGTCTCTTTATATTCATACCGTACGTTTCCTAGTTTGGCAGGTACAACTCACATCAATAAGCTAAACATGTCCAATGGGAAAGATCGCAAGCACAATAATCCGTTTTTTCCATTATAAGTTGGACACTTTCTTATATAAGTATTATACTGATACATTCTATGAATTTAGATTGCGTTTGACAGTGTGCCTAGTAGGCACCTTATATTATCAATATTAACCGCATGGAACTTCACATTGTTACACCTTGGGCCCTCGGTTTATTCACAATTTACCAAAGTAGAATAACATGGATATCAGAACAATCCATTATGCCGCTATTTTTCATAACAATTATATACCTTTGTAATAACTCATCATCCGCTCATTAGTAGTAGTAGTAGTAGTAGTAGTAGTAGTAGTAGTAGTAGTAGTAGTAGTAGTAGTAGTAGTAGTAGTAGTACACATACATCGAGAACAGAATAACAGAATAACGACTTCACAATAAATTATTAACACAGAGCAAAGGAGCAATTCGATGACTAGAACAGCACATTGGTTGACACAAAATCATAGTTAGTAACGCAAAATCATTTGTTATATATATAATTTGTATAATCTATTTTTCAAATGCTAAGGGCCGGCAAGGCGATGGATCTGGGAGGTTACTCATCCCCACTACAGTTATACATAGCTTTGTGATAAATAACATGTATCCAGTTCTCCAGCAATGTACATAAGTGCTATGTGTTTCTTAAAGGAGGAGGCTATTTCCAAAGCTTCTGTGTACCAAAATGAAAGTTGAGTGAGGTCGTTTCCATAGTAGGATGGTCATTACCCCATCGGTCCCGACTATCATAGAATAGGAGTGAATAGTACAAATACCTAGTAATGACCAACATTACATACAGCCTGCATTGCGGTTGTAGGGTACCTTACATGTACTAAGTGAATTATGCAACATATAATTGCCATAACATGCTTGAAAGGTGAAGCAAAGCAAATACCTAAAGCGAATTTGACACCCCCGTCCTTAAAAACTACACCGTTTTAACGAATTCCACCCCACAACTTTTTAATTTAACTTCTAGCTTATTCTTAAAAAAGTATCATTGACAAAAATACCTAAACGAACGCACTCATGGTTTTGTTATTTCGCGTCGCTTAAATAACCAATACTTTTATTAACTATTGAATTACCTTTTAAAGACCAACGGGTCTAAAAGCATGCATTGCGTTCAAATGTATCTTGCCTTGCTAATATTAAGTAAAAGCAGTGCAACAAAGTACATATTCTGATAAAACAAATTCTGTGTATAGCCTCATGCTTAATGATGCAAAATCAAATCGCCGTTTCCTTTTTATTTCGTTTTATATTCTTACCACATACATTTCCCTAGAAGCAAATTCATAGGACACCTTGCTTATATGGAAGGTAGACATACTCTTTCCAAAATTATCATTTTATCTGATATTACTATAGCTGGGATACGTGTGTGGTCATATAAAGTGATGAATGGATAGTCATGTCATCAGGGTATATTGAATTTGATTTTCAAAAAGTCATGAAAGTGTTGTGTGATTTTGACGAGTTTACTTGATTAAGACAAGGCAAAACTTGCCTTGGCAATATATGAGTGGGACTTTTTTACCATCTAGGTAACCACCACACAGTTGTGCATTCGAAGCATTTTGACATATCTAGAGTGGCGTAGATTTCTATTTGGCACAAAAGCCTGTCTAAGTAAAGGAGATAATCAGCACAATGTACTATTTACTTAATATCTATACTATAGTATTTACTTACATCGATATAATACCGATCCATTACATCACGCACAATGATTATGTAACTACAATTATTGATATGTTGAAAAATAATTCAAAAATATTAAAGATAAAAAATCTGCATTATGCCCAGTGCGCATGCTCTGTGCCTCAGAATAGTCTCGATATCTGACGTCCCAAATACTAAACTAGAAGCCAAATTAACATAAATGGACAGATTCGCCTCGATATTATATCTTTTGAAAAATACTTTTGAATCTTTTCAAGTCAATTACAACTAAATAGGAAAGTAGTTCACATTTTTCTCATTTAAAAGCATTCTCTTTTTAGGATCAAAACCCTTTCTTTGCGTCATTTAGAAAAGCGGCTAAACGGTCTTTTGGGGGCGTGGTCATCGCATACTCCAGCGCCCTCTAGCAGCAGAATCTATAACTCAAATGAATGTGCGAGTTGGCAATGGGGGCCAAAAAACATTTCCTGCTTGTGTGCCTATGTTGGTAGTTGTAGTAGTATATCTATATGCCATGTCGAAAACATGAAAATACATTTACAACTATAGATAACAATGACTATTAAATAACACAGAACATTATCGAAACATACAAAGGATTATATGAAGAATAAACGAAAAATGGGGACTTCACGTTTACAATTACAAGTACACAGGATATTCTTTAGTAGCTTGTGATACGTTATATATGGAGCTTCTGTGGTAGTTCGCCTCTTACTCTGCCCAGTGATGGCCTAAGTAGTAAAAGTTGATCTGAGTATGTAAAAATCTCAAAATGACACAATATTCACAAAGCTAGTAATCCTATTAATTCACCTTAAATGGAAAATCATAATGCTGTTAAAGATCTATTCAGCAAATAAAATATCAAGCAACCCTCAGAAGGTCAGATTGAAGGAATGATTAACAAATGCTACGATAAAGAATAACCTCGAATAACCTGGTACGAAATTACTATTAATGAATAAAGATGTCTCTAGGCGAACATCATTCATCTCTTAAGGCAGAATAACACTTTTCCATGCGAGTATTTTCATGAGAGATGTCTTTACCATATAGAAGGTATGGTTTTGGTACATGCCATAGGTTTTCCCGTTAGACTTTCATTACTGTTGTAGATATTGCATTGATCATGTGTGGTCCTAGTGGGCATACCTTATCAAGTATTCAGTACAAATATCCAAACATTTCCGGCCCTTTCTATACTAAGTTCTCTTCACTCCATTCTTATACAATAGAAGTGTAGCATTGTATATTCTTTCAATGGTTTTTGTATGATGGTGGTATCTTTAAAGATGTAACTGTTGTTTATTCATAGCTGTCCACTATCGTTTATTGCGTTACTTGTGTGCACTATTTCCTTACAGTGTTGACTGCAGCCAGTTACTAAGTTTTGGCCATAAGGTTTTCATTCATGTGTGTGTGCTTACATTGTTTTATGTAAATAGTTGTCCTTTTGCTGTTTTATACCTTATTAATAACTATATATAATTAACAGACATTGAGGAGCTCAATATCATATATATAATTAGTTTACCTTATCGTTGACTATGAAAACAAAAAGAAGTATTTTATTTTTCATGTTTGCCTTTTGATACGTCACGAGTTGGTCTTAATATGACAGAATAATGGCAATAAACAGAATTGAGATGAAGTGAATCTGGATATGCTAGTCAACGCTTCAATACTGCCCCCCCCCCCCCCCCCTCTTCCTATTTTTTTTAAATAGCAATTCCGATAATGGCTTGAATCCAGACACAATCTTTGAATCCATACAGCCAAAAATAGTGCTCGTCAACAGAAATATGTTTAACTTCAAAAATCACATTATTGACCACAAATAAATTTGGATTTTTTTGAGCAGGTGCATAATTTTAAGTCTTTCCTGTAACCATAGTAGTCAAGAAAATATCTTACATCACCATGATATTATTTTCCTAAACTTGAGAACGATGCAACTCTGATTTGTTTCAGAATGTAAGGACTCGCCGCTAGGTGACATGTATGTAGGTCACGTGTCAGTAACGCGAACAGGAAAAACTTGCCAGGCGTGGCACTCGCAATCCCCGCACCAGCACACGCGGAACAACCCTGCCAAATTCCCCGACAAGGACCTGGCAGCGGCCAGGAACTATTGCAGGAATCCAGATGGCGTTCCGTTCGGGCCCTGGTGTTACACGACTGATGAGAACGTCAGGTGGGAGTACTGTGATGTGCCTCTCTGCACGCACTCAGGTAAGATCATCATTTTTGGCCGTGTTTATTCTTAGATGAATGAAAAAAGTGGATATAAAACCGGACGGTCAACCTAAACAACCAGGCTGCGGCGAATAGCCCAAAAGTTACGTTCTGCGCATGTTAGTGCACAGTTTTCTCTGTAATGTAAACGATACGAGAGCCCTCATTGGTCTTTGTCTCCTAGTGACGTCGCATTCAGGCCAGATTCAAGACCTTTTGGATAACCAGGTCTTCAGTATAGCGCATATGGTAATTGGTTTCTCGCTACCTATCCATTCTTTTATTCATCTAAGGTTTATGTCTTTTCTATGGAATGCCATTAATGCATTCATTCACTATTTCTTTTTAGAGAAAAATGATTTTTCTTTAAAGAAAAATAGATCGATTTTTCTTTAAAGAAAAATCAAACATTTTTTTTTAAAGAAAAATCATTTTTTCTTTAAAGAAAAATCATTTTTCTTTGAAGAAAAATCATTTTTCTTTATAGAATAATAATTACCATTTTTCTTTAAAGAAAAATTAAAGAAAAATCGTTTCTCTTTAAAGAAAAATCATTTCTCTTTAAAGGACAATTCCACCATGTATAAAACAGAGGCCCAAATAGTTTCTTATGGTATTCTCTACTTAAACCCAAGTTCCCACCAGTGCCAACCTTCATACAAGAAGTATATTGCTGTTCAAACACCTCCAAATAGACACTAAATAGAGGCAGTGGGGGGCGGCCATCTAAGCAGGCTGCTGGTGCAACTAAGTCATTAGCAGTTACCTTACTGCTGATGACTAATAGTCTCTCGGGGAAGTTATTCCTGGTGGAAACCCCACACGGATGTCATATCTGTTTTATTATACCGAACAAATACAAAACACAAAATGGGGAAAAATTACAAACACCAGAGATTTTGGATAAATACGCATCGTCTGTTTGTTGAACTAGTTTCACCGGTAGGTCACTCGGCAAACTCCGTAGGTGTTCGGGCTAGTGGTCATTATTCTTCGGGCTAGCGGTGATTATTCAACTAATTCATGGCTGTTGCCGTGAAGTATTCAACTACTTCATAAGCTGTTAAGGACAACAGCCTGTCACTAAGGAGTGAGGAAATCATGACGATTAATCCATGGCCCTTGATCAACCAGCATCAAGAATCTTCACGTGAGGTATAATAATAAACATTATCTGCAATAGTACAGGTGTTCACAAGAGCAATATGTCCACGTGTAGAGATAACGCATTATATGATAAATGGGAACTTAGGTCCATAGAAAAGGTGTCGACGGTAGAACGGGTGCATTTTATGATGAACAAGAGGGATATGCGGGCCAGAAAAGTGTCCATTAGAGTATAGTTGTCCACAATAGAGGAGTGTCCACTACACAATGTGTCAATGTACACTGTAGTAAGTTCATTCATAACTAGTAATACATATTACATCATGTAATGTTTATCTTTTTCAAGAGAGCAGGTAATGGATGTATGATGGTTATACGTTGCTAATGGGTTGTTACTTGCATTTGTATTTTAATAAATTGAGTGTGCTAGAAAGTACAATCACATGCACACGCAAAACAATTCTTCTTTCCATAGTAGAATGGTCATGACCCAATCGGTCCCGACTATCATAGAACAGGAGCGAATAGTACAAATACCTGGTAATGACCAAAATAACATACAGCCTGCATTGCGGCTGTAGGCATAATCCACACAGGGTGTGCGGATGGACATTCTGTCTCGGACCATCCTACACTTAACCCTTTAGCTCCTGGTGGCTGCTTTGGTCGACACAAAATATCCCTGAAACCCTGCCAAATGGGTACTCATGTGTTAGTACTCAATGAGAGGAGCTTTCCAATGAATACCAACATGACAGGATGTAGATGATTTTCAAAACATTTTGAGTTATTGTGCTTTACCTGAAAGTAGTCTCAGCATTGGAAGAGTTAACACGCTGTGGACCCAGAGAAAGTTAAAAGGCTATTTCCACAGCAGATGTGTACCCAGAGAAAGTTTAAAGGCTATTTCCACAGCAGCTGTGTACCCAGTGGAAGTTAAGATACTATTTCCACAGCAGTTGTGAACACAGTGTAAGTTAAAAGGTCATTTTCAGAGCAGCTGTGTACCCAGTTGAAGTTAAAATGCTATTTGCACGTCAGCTGTGTACCCAGTTGAAGTAAAAATGTTATTTCTACGTCAGCTGTGTACCCAGTGGAAGTTAAAAGGTTTTTTCCACAGCAACTGTATCAGCCAAACTGTGTGAATAGATTGACCTATCATCTCTATAGTTATAATCTACTGTTATAAAACTCTTCATGCTTTCAGTACATCACTGAATGTCAGGATCAATGGAATGAATTATTCAGAGTGGGTAAATAGAAGATGGTGCTATCGATAGTATGATAGTATCTCTGGAAACAAATGCGTTTTTAGGGAAACATGGTGGTCAGTCCTTCAGTATAGTCTTTGCAAGAGCATGTTAACCATTGCATTCTTGAAATATAAGTGACAGTTATCGTCAGTATATACGATACTTAAGAAAATATCGAGAATATCTGGTGATGATGTGTACGTTATTTTTATAAAGTTCATTTCATTTCCATATCAGATGAGTATTTCTGAAACCAAATATATATACATACACCAACGCGTACAATATCAGATTCATTTCAGTAAAGTTGGTATTACTAAATCAATCCCTTGAATATATTTGAATCTACGAACTGTTATTTTGATAACATAATGAAAACACTTTTGATCCCATATATTGTCAGCTGGTGCTAATTGTTGAAAACATTTCAAAATAGAACAATTAAGGGACTCTCTTGATTGGATGGTGAGGATATTATCAAAGGCAAACGCCATGTAATATTATACAAATATGGACTGATCCCGAGAGCAATATCAGGTTATATGGACCGAGGGAGAGCAATATTGCCCAAGGCTGAAGGCCGCGGGCAATATTGCTCTCCCGAGGTCCATATAAACTGATTTGCTCGAGGATCAGTCCATATTTGTTTTATTATATGACCACTGACAAATGGAGGAAGCATTAATTACACATCAAACAGAAGAAACATTTTGATTAAACTACCACTATCAGGTATCCTTATTAATACAATAATAAAACATCGTTTTGAAGCAAATAATCTTTATAACTTCAAAACCTTAAAATAAGCCTTAATTCACCCTTATTGGCCTTCAAATGCCCAATTAGAAAAGTTCAGACCTTATCAAATCCCTCCCTCATTTTTATAAATTTAAAAAAAATATATATATGGGGACAAAGTAGCTCAGTTGGTTAGGTGTCGGACTAGTAATCAGAGGGTCGCTGGTTCGATTCCCGGCCACTCCGGGCACTTTGGTCGTTCTTGGGCAAAACAGTTTATTCCATATTGCTTCAGTCTACCCAGCTGCAAAATGGGTACCTAGCATAAATAAGGCAGTGCTTAGAGTGTGTGCGCTATATGCTGCCAGTTGCTCTGGAATATCCCCCGGGGGATTGAAATTGTTTCTGTATGTACAGTGCCTGCTAGGGGAGGAAGGTCGTGTGAGCACTTCGGTGGATACAAGACTATAAACCG
>OZ012696.1:31723892-31743892 GCA_963942565.1 Maea johnstoni
ATATATATATATATATATATATATATATATATATATATATATATATATATATATATATATAATATATATATATATATATATATATATATATATATATATATTATATATATATATATATATATTTATATATATATATATATATATATTCTCACTCTATATATAAATCTGCATTCTGCTACAATCTGCGTTTCTGAAATTACCGTGCTGCTGTCAAGTGTGCACGCTTTCCTCTCATTGCAGGTTGTACTATCGAGGAATACAATCGACAAACGCAGGAACACTATGATGGAGATACACTTACACGGATGGAACTTTGTGACCTCAAGTGCTGTAGAGACGCTTGTGCTCAAAATTCGTTATGTTTGGCTGCGCACCACCAACATTATCGCCAGGAATGCCACCTGAAACGAGTGTTGCGTCCCTCTTACTCAAACTCTGTATTATCACACCTCGTCAAAAAATGCAATGGTCAGTAAACTACTAAACTACTAGTGTATCATCTCGGAAAGTACATAAGCTGTATTCCTCCATTGAAACTTTTACAACCCGTCTCTATAGGGGGTAATGATGAGTGGGGCTGGGTCTTAGGCTGTATACCTTTCAAACCAGGTGTTACAGATTGATCATTTAACACCTTTAACTGTTTTCCTTTAATACACCTGAGTTGAGGTTGGATCAAGCCACGTCTTGCTGTCTTAGCCGTCTTGCGCGCTCCTAGTCCTGTTATTCATAGACGTCCACCTGAGCTCGTTATGGAGGTGGAAGTGAGTAGTTGTGTTTCTAAGATGACAGAGTTGTGCAGGACATGTAAGAAGCATTTCTGCGACCGTGATCCCTCAGGGACAAGACGCATAAGACGGCTAATTACCGCCAACAATCTAACGAGATTCCCAAGACAAATTTTAAAGAAGCACAAAACATGAAGTAAGACGGCTAAGACGCCTTATACAACGGGCTTAGGAGCCAGCCATCGTAACCACTAGGCCTTGGCGGAATTCTTGCATGCTCAACCAAATCTTCTTACTTGTTAAAGTACTAGTAATGGGTAACCAGGTCATTTCTGGGATGTTATACAGCGTGTATTTGTAAATTTAAAAAAACGAATAATGAAACTGTAGTATTCCTAGTTTTAAGCGCGATACAGAGCATAATTGCTCTGACACCCATGAAATACGCTGATTCCGGGAAAACTTGGCGGTGACGTCACAGGTGTGCTATGCACGACGGCGTCAAATCATATTGAATGGAAAATACATATTGACCTATTGCTTAGGGCTGTCGCTTGGTCTAGGAGTGTCTAATTTCTGCGATATTTATATTGTTATAAAGCCTCTAAAGTGCTCTATAACTTGATAAGCTTTTGTGGCGATTGGTCAGTTTTAAGCATTTACGCGTAGGACGTTCCTACATCACATGAAATTGCTTTATAGATCAACGCATTTATCTCCTAAGCTTGACCATAAAAACTGTCATAGGTTAAGATACTTGTCAACCTGTTTTTTTTCAAATATTGATTGAATGCACTTATTACGAATATCCAAAAAATACATAACTATTCCTTATATGGCCCACCCTTAATAGTTGAATAGATCGACATTCGCAGTTCCTTCTTTCACCTGTCACGGTAGTCTGTCTGACCCAAGCTTACTTTGTATCGGATAAATTGTCAAACTGTTACAACTTGTTTCACTTTTCTCGGTTCCCAGTGTCATTTTCCTAGTTGATATATTAAGATAACACCCCATACCAATAGGAAAATAAGCCAGGCCACCAGTCATTGCTTGAAATATATTTTCCATCTATAGTGGTCGGGAAAAAATGATTTAAATTTATTTTCTCTCCCCAATAAACGGGAGTGAAAATAAATTCAAATTTCTTTTCTCTCCTAAATAAACGGGAGTGAAAATATATTTTATTTTATTTTCTCTCCCAAATAAACGGGAATGAAAATAAATTAAAATTTATTTCTCTCCCAAACGGGAGTGAAAATATATATTTTTTCTCATTCAGTCCATCGTATGATGATAATTAGTGTCATCATTCTTTTCATTACAGGTAGTAGTAGTGGTAGAAGTATAAACATTTGTACTATAATTGAGATTAGTAGTAGGAGTGCAATAGTAAAAAGAGTCTCAGGAGCTGTATCTTAATCAAAAGTATTATTATTATTACTATTATTATTATTATTTATTTTTTAAGTAACTTTGTGCCCTGCTACATACATGTACTATACCCGAGGCGATCTCTCCAGGCTTGTACAAACTAGTGCATAGGTGACTTTTGTTGATTAACATTTAGATAGCTTTGTGGTAAAACTTGTATTCCTTTTTATCATGAGAGAGACATGTTCCGCCACTCATGTATGTGTAGACCTTGCACTATTGGGTGATTTTGTGCCTTGGACTGCGCCTTGCTTATTGAAAAGTATTCCTCTTCCCATGAACTCGTAACGAACCTCTACTCTACTCTATCGTAACGAATTCTCTACCCCTATGCTAACTTATTGATTATTTTTTCCTTGTCAACTGTTGTGGTAACAGTCACAGTTTCCCCACTGAAGCTCAGCAGACGTGAAGGTCAGGCGGCAGTGTTCCGGTGTACCTCTACTAGAGACCCCCCACTTGTCGTTAAATGGAGCCGCGGCGATAAGGTGAGGTTTCTTTCTCATTTCCATACTCTTTCGTAGTCTTTTCATGTAAACCTTTGCTTTATTGTAATCACCAAAACAACTTGACATGAATCGAATATGAAATACTCCCTGGCCTTAGAATAGTGTTGGGCCCATAGTCTTAGATGACAAACGATTTTTTGAAGAAAAGTGCTTTCGGGCATGTACATTTTATTTTGCTCATGACGAATTGGGTAAGCTGATTTTCTGAACACTAGACATTTCTAAATAGAAAATGGCACACCTATAACTATGCAAACAATCCAATAAATTCAAAATGAAAATAGTTTTCAAGTCATTAAATCCATGTTGAATAATGCACGTCTTTCAAGCATATGTTATAACTTATTTGTAGCAAACCAACGACATGTCAGGCAATCAAAGATTAGAAAAGTTCAGAAAAATATTTGTTTGAAGAAAACACTGAATCCATCTTTCTATACAGACTTTGCCATCATGGGCTTCGGATGTGAACGGCGTGTTAACGATTCGTCAGGTGTCGCAGTCTGATGAGGGTGACTACACCTGCACAGCCATGGACACCAGAGAAGACTACCAGGCTACAGCAAGACTTAACGTCGTACCAGGTTAGTTCTCACTGTTGTTATTATTATTATTATTATTATTATTATTATTATTATTATTATTATTATTATTATTATTATTATTATTATCATTGCAAGTTGTTGTTGTTGTAGTATAGTAGTAGTAGTAGTAGTAGTAGTATAGGCATTATTTATCATGAAGATTATCATGAAGATTATCATTAATATTATCATTGTAATTATCATTGTTATTATTATCATTATTATTATTATCATTAGTATTATTACTAATATTTTTATCAATATTTATTTCTTTCATTGTTATTATTATTGATATTATTATTGCTATTATTATTATTGCTATTATTTTTTTTATTATTATTATTATTATTATATTATTTCTATTGTTATTATTAGTATTATTATTATCATAATCATTATTATTATCTTAAGCATCATTATTTTCACTGCGAGGATGATGATGGTGATAACGATCACAGTAGTAGTAGTAGTAGTAGTAGTAGTAGTAGTAGTAGTAGTAGTAGTAGTAGTAGTAGTAGTAGTAGTAGTAGTAGTAGTAGTACAAGGTAGAGAATAACATTGCTGTAGACACACTTACACATATATACATACATACAGTAGTAGTAGTAGTACAGCACCGACATTTAATTTCTGCACTAAATGCATGGGCAGCCAGGCAGAATGGACGACCGATCGACTAATTGCCACCCAGTTTCCTGAGCATGGAATGCATGGATGACCTCACAACAGAATGTAGCTTTGATTCACAAGCAACGTGGGTCATAAATGTGCTCGGCTTATATGTTATCCATGCATGTTTGTCCAGCCTGGTCCTGTCAGACGTCTGGTCGACTGGTGCAGGATATTAATGTCTGTACTGTAATATTCTGTTTTTTGGACTTACTTTAGGGAAATTGTCAATTATTGCTGCTCTTTTGTGATTTGAAGTTCTGTGATCTCACATAATTGTATTAAGAAATTACACCCATCTATAAACTCATTTCACTTAATGTAGCTTGTGGGTTAATTTCGTTGACTCAGTTTTTCCTTTTTGTCTAACACGCCCTTCACATATTCCTAGTAGCATTAGGAGTATTTGGCGTCTTATGTTAAGAGTTGAGGAGAATTATTTGTAATAGGCGTTTACGCATATTGCGCATATTGTTTGTTTTAATCTATTCCGTATATGGGGTCTTTGACGTCTCACTTTAATTTGTGTGCGTCCTTTAATTTGTCTTGAGCGTTGTATTAGGCTGGCAGTTGTATTAGCCATCTTAGCTGTCTTGTGCACCTTGTTACAGGAATAGCTGTCGTATAAGGGCATCTAAAGCCCCATTCTCACATTCACGACTTCAGCCACGACTATGCCGATCTAGCGAATAGACCGAGTTATACGTTTCGAGTACGCTATTATGCAAATTGTGCGGTTTTTCTTTTTGTAAAGAGGACTGTTGTTCGACTACCATACGATTGCCATACGATTCACGGCGACCGTTATACGATGCTCATATGTATATCCCGACTATCATACGCTACTCATACGCTTGCTATACGACTTGAATACTTGCATAGCGTATAGCAGTCCTGTACGATCGTACGCACAGCGTATGCAACTTTCCAACGGATTTGCCTACGCATGACGCCGATGTCAATACGACTGCTATACGCTGTTGCCGACCTTCATACGCTGTTGCCGACCTTCATACGCTATTGCCGACCTTCATACGCTTCTCATACGCTACTTATTGGCACCTACTTGTTATTGGAGGTGGCGCCGATCGACTACGACTGTTTTGAAATTTTCAAAACAGGCGTAGCCGACGCTGACTTCAATACGACTCGTGCAGACTTGCTAGACTGTCATACGTCAGTACATGTACTATTGCCGTCTCACCCCGATCGACCAGGACTGCTGAGTCGTGGTCGATCGTGGCTGTAAGTCGTGAATGTGAGAATGGGGCTTAAGACGTCTAAAGCCTGTCTCACACAGGCAAGACAAGTATCAAGACAGTGTTAGGACATGCCACGATCAGGAATTTCGTTCGAAAAATTCGTTCAATTCCTGATCGTGACAGCGCCCTAGCTGATGTCCTAGCAACGTCGGGGGTGTCCTAGGTGCATCCCCGACGCAGGGCATGTCGTGGCATGTCGTGGTAAATAATTGAACATATCCGACTTCTTTGCCACGACAACCACGACAACCAAGACAAAAATTATGTCGGCGACGTGTCCTAGCAATTTCCGGGACTTGTCCTAGGACAGTTTGCACTGTCCTAACTGTGTCTTGCGGTCGAAAGTACCTGTCTTGGGGCAAGATCCACCCAGGACACTGCTATAGGACACGCTTTTTGCCGTGGCCTTATCACGTGACATGGTGATTCCCCGTATAGTCAGGTGCTAATTCCAGAAAAAGGGTTTATTAAAGGCTGTTGAGAGATTTTTTTAAAAGTCGGTATCCAGTGTTTTTAGCCTAATTTGAGGGTGCTGAATCAGAAAATGACGGATACCAAGCTGAATTGTTAGTTTTTAGCCTCCTAATCTGCATTTTGGGTGATTTTGTACCTTTTTGTATGTTAATTTGAATAATGTGTCATTTTTTCAGATTGGTGTCAGATCATGGCAAATGTGGTATCAAATTAAAGCTTTTAACCGTGAGAATTCATTTATGTATAGTTTTGGTCGTGTCATTGGTTGCCATGGCAACGCCATCCAAGAATTAATCAAAAACTGAGGAAAAAGGGTCATTTTTGTTATTTGTGTGATATGTACGTGGGATTAAAACTTCCTTGCACTTTTCTTAATAAATTCATGCCAATTTAATATGACTGAAATATTTTGGGTCTGAAGTACAGGCCTTTGAAATAATGATACTGCAAATGTGGAGTCTGTCCACAATATGGCTTCAAATGAATCATTTCATCAGGTCATGGCAAATGTGGTATTGAATTAAAGCTCTCAACTGCGGGAGTTCATTCATGAGTATTTTGGTAATTTTCAGTGGTTGCCATGACAACGGCAGTCAAGAATTAATCAAAAACACCAAAAAACACACCTTTTCTCTGATAAATCAGTATTATAGTAATTTTATCGTTGTAAGGGCTTTCAAACTAAAACAAACTAAAACAGCCATATGGCCTTATGCCCTGGCCTTATACCCTAAGTACTGTACCATTCCTGTAAAGCCTGGTTCACAATGTCAAGAACCTGTCTTGAGACTTGGCCAAGAACACCAAGAACACCAAGAAAATCGTGTCATCACCAATTCTCAAGATAAATCATGGGGAATTTTGATTTTGGAAACTTTGTCTGGGATAAGTCACAGATCTATCCCAGACTTGTCTCCAAATGTCGTTGACAATTCCCAGATAAGTCTGTGATAGTAAAAGATAAGTCTGCAACCTAACCAGATATTTCTCAGGACAAAAATAATGTACAAGAACTTCCCCGGATTTAATCCAGATAATTTGCAGAAAAATCTGGGACACATCCCCTTTTAATTTATTAGTTTAACGCCTTACATAAATTTTTGCAGACTTTACCCAGATTGATCTGGGAGTATTCCCCGATAATGAAGAACAATCCCGGAATACTTTCAGAACTACAAAAACGGGTATATAACATCTGATTTTAGAAGCAAAAATCTTCAAAGTATCTGTGCCTATATATCTTTCAAGCACTGCCCATGATTATATCATGTTGCCTTAGTAATATCTAGACATTTTTTACCCACACAGTGCATAACAAAGTGTATTCGGTTTTATGCCCTTGTTCGTTGCCCTTGTGTGTTGCCCTTGCGCAGAGTCATGGCAACCATATGTAAACAACTTTGTAATAAGGCCTTTTTTCATAAATCAAATGCACCTTTCCCATAAATTGAACATAATGTGGTATATTGGCATCGTTATGTAGACATTGTATTTTGCCACAAAGTGCAACCAGGGCTGAACGAAGCGTTTTCTAGCCTCAATTGTTGCTCTCGCATGTTGTCATGGTAACCATATGTAAACAACTTTCTTAAGAGCACTTGTTTCCACAAGTTAAAGGCGGTTTCCCAAATATTGAACAGTAAAATATATGTTTTTGTGATAAAATAGCCATTAAGACCTCGCCAGGCAGCTGTTGGAAAACCCAAGCCCTCGGGAGGTCTGACGTGGTGGGCCGCATGCCCTCGGCTGTGAAATGCATCATAAACTTAGTACAAGGAAACAACATAGCACAGTGACCTTTTAAACAACTTATGGGATCATTTACTTTTTCTCACAGATTTTTGAATAGATAATTATTTTTTTTTGATTATTATTTTTCTGCAGTTGTATAGGAATTATGAGGCAAAGTGAAGGAATTAAGCCCGTCTCACACAGGCAAGACAAGTGTAAAGACAGTTTTAGGACATGCCACGATCAGGAATTTTGTTCAAAAAATTCGTTCAATTCCTGATCGTAACAGTGTCCTAGGTCATGTCCTAACAATGTCGTGGGTGTCCTAGGCGCATTTTTGAGACCTCTGCATGTCCGCGATTTTGTAAAAGAAGGGTACCTTTTTGTACCCAGGTACGAAGTATGGGGGCAGTGAAAATCCCCTTACAATCCACACGCCCGAGTAACTACCGAAGTGACTGGGCTTCCAAGTTTGCTGCCACCATTTGCTGCCGCTAAACAGGCAGAGGATTATACAATCTTAAGGTCTTACGATACTCTATACCGGTGACACCTATTGGGTTTTGGACAAACTAAAATAATTTATTACATTTCACCTGACATCACTAGAAAAATTGAAAATAAATTGATTTTTATTGAATATGTACCAATTCTGATTATACGTGCCTATTAAAAATATGATTCTAAGAGTTTTTTATTTTTGGCTACAGTGATTTCCATATTCATTGAATTTGATGTTTTGACACGTTTTCAGGCACAGTGAGTGATAATTCATGTGTATAAAATGGGGATCCCTTGCTCAACAATATCGTATATAAGCATTGGTATACACGGTAACAATTGGGTAACTCTTTTCTAACATTTTCATAAAAAAATTGCCCCAAAAAAGTCCTATTTCACAAACTTTGACCATCTGTGGTTCGAAGACTAACACGATGACCTATCATTTTCTTTATGTCTTCTTATAAAGAGCATTGTGTAGATAGTGTTGACAAAAATTGGTGAAAATTAAACTAGGCAATTCTGACTTATATCAATTTTGGGTCATAAACTTGTTTCTCAAATTCCTTGATTTTGCCAAATGATTCCTATATAACAGCAGAAAAAATAATTTCAACAAGGCAGAACAGTATTTCAGGCTGTGTCAGTATCTCTTTAGGGATAAATCTAGCAAAGAAAGACACCAATTTTGGAGAAAGTGATGTTTGTGATATAAAGTGCATTAATTTTTCAAAAATCTGTGATGACCCCATGATTTTAAGTTGTTTTGAAGATCACTGTCCTCTGTTCTTTCCTTTGGCAAAATTTGAAGAAAATTAAACTGAGATTTCTAAAAGTGTCGTAATTAGACCTCATGTTAAAATATGGGTTCCCGTTCATCGAATGTCAGTGTTTTGATAAAGAAGGGGTGTTTATTTGGTGGAAAAAGTTAGCGTTTTTATTGAAATAAGGGTGCTTTTTTGGCCAGAAATCAGTGCTTTAGGGGTATTTTTTAATTTTTGATAACGAGCGTATGCGCCCCCCTAATTACTCAAGTGCTCCCCCCCCCCCCTTGGGAACCCCTCCCATGATCAATTCCTACAATAAACCATGGCTACCACCTCAGCAACAAAACATCATAAAATTGCATTCATACATTATTGAGCTTAAGACAACATAATTTATTTATCTAGAAAGTCCCTAATATGTTCTTGTTAAATGAATTAAAATCATAATTTTAGGCCCAGTAATCACGGAGAGATCATTGAATGAAAACGCCTTAAACACCCATTTTGATTTCCCGACATTCTCGGCAAAATATGTCCGTTTTCATTTGATGATTTCTCACTTATCACTGGGCCTTAAGACAACAAATTTTATACATTTAAAAAGGCGGTCATATAGTCTTTTAAAATATATTAGAATTGTAATTGTAGATCCAGAAATCACGACATTATGTTAGAAAGATCCTAAAGAGATCTTTCTTTGGCTGCTAATGTTGGCGGTTCTTATCTCATAAAACTAAGAAGCGGTGTATTAAAGCCCGTGCTGTGCACTGGTTGCAGCTAGTAATGATAATAATAATAATAATCATAATAATAATAATGATAATAATAATAATAATAATGATAATAATAATAATAATAGGTATTACGTTGTAAGTAGCTGCAAATATATGAATCTGACTAGATCATTTGGCCAGGTAAATACACGTTTTTTTTGGCGACATGTTTATTTCTTATTTATTAATGTATACTGTATTATTTTGCATGTCAATGCAGTCAATAAACATACTATACTATACTATGTTACGGTGATTGAATTTTTTATGCGACAGATACAAGACGCTTAAAGACATGTCCTCGCCTTGTCCCCGACACACCCCGGACACATCGAATATGTCCTATATACATTGAGGACAAAAATAGTAATTTGCATAATGTCTGGGACATGTCCGCATACTCCTAACATTGTCCGCGATATGTCCCTGACACATCGCAGACAAATCCCCACCTAACACGACTTACTCAGGATGTCCTATGCGTCCATCAACTACGTCTTGTTCATCGTTCACACTGTCCGCGACGGGTCCCCGACGTGTCCCCAACAGCACCAAGACATCCTAATTTGCATATATTTCCTCAATTTTCACCTAGGACTTTGTCGGCTTCAAAAAAGTCGTGATGTCCTGGGTGTCCTAGCTAGGTCTTGGCAAAAAGTCCTAGATTGACACGTCTGTGTGAGACGGGCTTTAGAGAAACAATTTTATTAACCCAAAATTGGTCTAAGACAGAATTGAGTTTAATTTTCACCAAATTTTGTCTAAGCTATCTACACAATGCTATAAGCAGGAAGACATAAAGAAAATGATAGGCCATCAGGCTAGGTTTCGAACCACAGATGGGCAAAGTTTGTCGAATAGGACTTTTTTGGCAGGTTTTCATAGAAGTGTTGCAAAAGAGTCCCCGAATTGTTACCTTATTTATCCTTTATTATATAAGACATGTTTAAGGAAGGGAATCTCACTTTATGCGTAATGAATGATCATACATATTTTCCTAAAATGTGTTGAATCATCGAATTCAATAAATATGACACTCACTATAGCCAAAACATCCAGTGTCTTTTAGAAAAGGAAGGTAAAGTCAAAATGGCACATATTATTTCCAAGAAATCTGTTTTTGTAGTGATTTCTTTACAAAAATGGCAGTGGTGTCACGAAAATTGTAATAAACTATTTCATTTTATTCAATATTAAGGAACACGTTTCTCACCCCAAGTCAGAAATGCCAAGTTTGATTATCACCAAATTTGGTCTAAATTATTCATATTATGCTCTTAACGAGAAAACAAGAAAAATGACATGTCATCAGGTTAGCTTTTGAACCACAGATTGAAAAAAGTCAAATAGGACTTTCTTGGCAGATTTTCATAAAAATGGTACTATAGTACCCCGAAGTTTGAATTTTGGTGGTGAGGGGGGGTGCCGAATTTTAAGTTTTTCTCGCCGGCCGCACCCAAAATCTTTTTAAATTTCGCATTTTTTTTGTTATATATATATATATATATATATATATATATATATATATATATATATATATATATATATATATATATATATATATATATATATATATATATATATATATATATATATATATATATATATATATATATATATATATATATATATGTATATATATATATATATATATATATATATATATATATATATATATGTATATATATATTTATCTATATAAGTATATATGTATATATATATACATAAATAAATATATATATAAATATATATTTAGATTTATATATGTTTAAATATATATATGTATATATATATATATATATATATATATATATATATATATATATATATATATATATGTATATATAAATATATATATATATATATATATATATATATATATATATATATTTATATTATATATATATATATATAAATATATATATATATATATATATATATATATATATATATATATATATATATATATATATATATATATATATATTTATATATTTAACATAAATATATATATATATATATATATATATATATATATATATATATATATATATATATATATATATATATATATATATATATATATATATATATATATTTATATATATATAATATATAAATATATATATATATATATATATATATATATATATATATATATATATATATATATATATATATTTATATATACATATATATATATATATATATATATATATATATATATATATATATATATATATATATATATATATATATATATATATATATATATATATACCGTATATCTGGTTATTTTGGCTGTGTGAAATTTTGGCTCTTTTGGGCCAAAACGGGGGTAAGGAACTTATGGCTCATATTAATTTTGGCTCTCCAAGGGTCTGAGCCAAAATTACCTTACTTTTGAAATTATCTTACTACCTAAAATGACAAAATGTCTGTCGCTGCATAGCATGTATTCTAGTTCAATCTGTTGAAAGTAACTCTGTACAGAAAAAGTTTTGTTTAAATTACAATTTGATTGGGGTAGGCTTGATTAGTTCTCACTGTGTAAAATGCTCTTATTACGTATGCATTGGGAGTACCTGATCAAGTAGTTAACTTGTAATTGAGTTTACCATGGTGAATATAACTCAGGAGGTGCGTAGTTGCACCCCTTGTAATTACAAACAAAGGGATTTTGCAAGGGAGTATGATCAAAAGACAACTGTACATGTGTTTTCTAAACAAACTATACATAACATGCTGCTGCGATTTTTGATTGTAATCATGAAGCATGCCACTTAGTCCAGTGATTACCTCACATTACATGCCATGCAGTGACTGACATCTGGTGTCCACACTAGAAACTAAGCTCAACACAACCTGAGCTCAGGGTTGAGGTCAGGGTGTTCAAGCTATGCATTCTTGGCTTTTATTAATTTTGGCTCTTTAAGATGGAGAGCCAAAATAGGCCAAAATTAGATTACCCCCAAAAAAAAACATATATATGGTATATATATAATTTTTAATTAGCTTCCGTCGCTCCCCCCCCCCACACTCTTAAATGGAACGGCCCTTAACCAAATTATACTGTATTTGCCCCTTCTTATAAAATATATTATTTAGCAAAGCAAACCTATTTTATACTTAAATGAACATTCACACATACTTCCCTAAAATGTGTTTGATCATCAAATTCAATACATATGATAATCACTACAGTCAAAACATTTAGTGTTTCAAAATTAGCAGTTGTGTCTGGAAACTCTTTCTTATTCTGAGCACTGCATGTGGTCATGGAGAAAAGCCTATATGACAGCTACAATTGTTTAACTTTATAAGCAAGTAACGTTATGCAAGTTGATACTTGAAATATATTCAATGATGACTTTTTTTAGGCATTGAAATTGGGACAGGTTTTCCTATGGCTAGGGAGAAAGATTGATGTAGAAACATGGCACCTGGCCATAGGGGCTTACACATTAAGAATTGTGAAATCCTGCATGCTCAATTAGACATGGTATTTATAATTTAAAGTTATAAAAACGCAAGGGTGATAAATAAAAGGAAGAAGATAAACAAGGTGTGTTAGGAATATTGGATGAAAATTAGGCTACTCTTTCTTAATTCAACCATTTGGTTAAGATGGTGATTATATAAATAATAGATTCGCATTAGCCACAAAAAATGTTGTGAAACCCTTGGCCAATGTGCCATAGGTGTCCCATAGAGGGCATACTTGAATTAACAGTTGTTTTGCACCACGTGGGAGTGAAGAGTTCCAAATATGATGTCATTTCCGCCCTATTAACAAAGTTCTCGAGACTATGTTAATGAGGTCTTGTATCTTATCCCAGATTAATCCTTCCATTCACAAGAATAATCCCAGACAGTCTGGGATAAATCTGGTAGGTCTTGAGACAAATTTTGTCTCAAGACGATAAGGATTTTTCCCAGACAACCAAGATTTGTCTGAGATTTATCTGCAAACCTTCCCAGATATGTCCCAGACTTTTAAAAACCTTAAACCTTAAACCAATTCTGGTAATTTTTTGACATGCTAAAGAATTTCAAAAATTCTTGAGCAGTGCCAAGACTTGCATATTTTGTCTTAAGATCACCAAGAACCTCTTGGGAATGATCCCGGAACATAGTCAAGACCATGCCGAATTAACCAAATTCTAGGTTCTTGGTGTAGTCTCAAGACAAGTTCTTGACATTGTGAACCAGGCTTAAGTAGACAGGTTAGGTAGTGGTTTTCTCCAGGTATTTTGGTTTCCTCCACCATTTGGCAAAGCAGTGCCCATACGTTTGATTATGAAGTCAATAGATAAATGAACCAGTTATTCGAGTTGGGTTAATGTTACTAGGAGTGGTTAAGAGTATACTTAAAACACACACACATACATACATACATAAACATACACACACACACACACACACACATATATATATATATATATATATATATATATATATATATATATATATATATATATATATATATATATATATATATATATGTATATATATGGCAGATTGTAAAATTTGACGCTTGTTATGCCTATAAAATGTTTGGTATAACAACACAGTTATTGCCTGTCTTGTTGCTGGATAGTGCAGGTTATCACCCCTCGAAAGGAAATAATTCATTCTCGGGGTGATAATCTGCACTATCCACCCACAAGCCAGGCAATATGTGTGTGTGCGTGTGTGCACAAATATAGATGATAGAACGATATATATATATATATATATATATATATATATATATATATATATATATATATATATATATATATATATATATATATATATATATATATATAGACAGTCTTGCTTGTGGCCAACACTTTGTCAAGATGTCCTAACATTGTCTCAATGAACACTTGTCCAGGGTAAAATCTGTCCCCGACGTGTGCCCGACATGTCCCAGACACCACCAAGACCCCTTCATTTGCATATTTGTCTTGACTTACCACCTAGGACTTTGTCGGCATCTAAAATATCATGACGTCGTGGTTGTCCTAGCTACGTCTTGGCAAAATGTCCTAGCTTGTCTTGCCTTTGTGAGACAGGCTTTACTTGAAATTGTGGATCTGAATATTAGCCGTCTCAAGCGTCTTGTTCCAGGGATCGTAGTCATATTAGGCGTCTTGCACGTCTTGCACAACTATATCCTAGAAACTAACTTCTCCATCCGAAACGAACTGAAATAATCAGTATCTTAACAAGGCGCCATCCTACCTCAACTCATTTTATGCCAATCTAATCAGAAGCAATCTGACTAAGATTCTCCAACACTGCCAAGCAAAGTGGCAATAAAAGTGCAATGTAGCTCATTATAGATTAAAATCAAATACAATGCAGTCGAGTTTAAGTGATTTCTTAGGGATAAAGGGGGTTAAGCTCAGACCCATAATCCAACTCAACAGTGTCGATGTTTAATTCATGCACCAAAGAGATCTCAAGATAGTTAATTCCCAATATTCACTATTTTTCTATCACTTGATAAAGCTGTGATTAGTCATTGCGTTGATAATGATGATACTCCATTGAAAGAGCAATTGAATAAGCAATTAACAACATTAAGTAATATGTAACCTTATGTTATACATTCTAAATGTATATCATTCTATGCCATTAATAGTAAACTTCAAGTATGAAAGTGATAGATTATCCTTACAATAACACTACATTAATGCTTTTACCATAAGTGCATGTCCCCTAACGACGTACTGAGCTCTTAGTTGTACTTATTTCATGCAATGTGAGTATTGCGGTATATTGCACCTTGGTATCCATCGTATTGACTCTACTCAGATTTGAATTTTATGCATTGCTACATTGAGCAAATGCTAATCAGAAGGGTCCCGGGAAATACTATTGTTCTTGTTATTCACATTCAATCCAGGGGATTTTGTTCCTTAGACAACCTTTTACAGCAATTATTCGCTTAAGTGTCACTAAACTAGACCTGGGCTGTGGCAGGATGTTACAAGTATGACACCAAGCATTTTGCCATAATGTGCAATACCAAGCTTATCAAGATCAATAGTAACAATGTTCATGTGGTATCTTTGGCATCAACCTTTTTCATTTCACTCATGCATACATATGCACACAAGAGAGACTTGCCAATACCACACATTGTTGAGAGTACTGTTTCATCGTTTGTACCTATATATCCTTTGCTACATATTGGCAACTAAGTATATGCTTCAATCCCTATCATTGCTTGTTCTATCATACTTGCTATCACTACTAATTAGATTAGGCTTTTGTATCTCATCACCAGGGTGATCACAAACATACCAAACATTAACAAACATTTCCTTAATACTCGCAAATAGTTGACCCGAAATTTTAGAATATCTGCAAATATCCAATAAATGTTAACTTCAGCAGCCCAGAATAAAAACATGAAGGCAAAGAGGCATTTTGTTAAGTTTATTATACAAATATGACATCCCTGTGTGGTGTACAACTGGAATAACTCCCCCGAGAGAGGATTGTCGCCCGAGGGCGTAGGCCGAGGGCGACAATCCTCTCGAGGGGGAGTTATTCCTGTAGTACACCACACAGGGATGTCATATTTGTTTTATTATACCGAACAACATACAAAACACAAAAGGGGAAAAATGACAAACACAAGAAACTTTAGATAAATACTCTTTTGTGAAAAATTTACAAATTATAATAACAGGGATGTCCAACTGTTGCATTGACGCATCAGAGTGCAACAGAAGCCCCAAAACGTACAACAGGAGAAATTTTTCAGTTTGACTCAGATTTTTTTCTGAAAACATGAACAAATGAGTCTAATCGATGTTTCGCTTTCTTTTTTCAAATAAAATTTGTATCAGAAAACGTTTAAACTCCATTTATTGATACCACCTCTTAATCAATCTAGGTGCTTATCTATTAGCAAGACACTGAACCTTATTTGTTTGTTTGTACTTTTACTGTCTTTATTAGTTCGAGCAACTCTAACTGTGGTACCGGCCGTTGTTTAGTAAATGCTGTCTATTGGCCTCATCACAGTTAGACTCTAACTTAGAGATCCGAGCATTTATAAAATAGCATCTGCGACAAGAAAACTTGGCGCTCATATCTATTACTTGAAACACC
Organism: Maea johnstoni; assembly: GCA_963942565.1. Taxonomy (NCBI): domain Eukaryota; kingdom Metazoa; phylum Annelida; class Polychaeta; order Spionida; family Magelonidae; genus Maea; species Maea johnstoni. Next base: position 31,740,438 of record OZ012696.1, read on the forward strand.
CCCCAAAAACAGTCACGTTCGTACCATACCTTATTTGTTTGTATAATTCTATCTTTATTTGATAAAAATCCGTTGCCTGGTGCCTGTTAGGCACAATTTTAAAGTTGAGGCGGTCAGCCTAGTGGATTTCACGTAGGCGATGGCTGAAGTTTAATATGCACGCATGCACATCGAGCTCATTGCCCGGTAGCGGTGATTAACATGTTATTCACGGCTGCATGTTGCCGTGATTAACATGTTAATCACGAGCTGTGCAGGACAACAGCCTGTTACTAAGTAGTGAGGAAATCATGACGATTAATCCATGGCCCTTGACCAATCAGAATCAAGAATCTTCATGTGAGGTATAATAAGTCAAATTATCAATCATATCATTCATTGAGACTAGAAGTACATATACCCAGTAAATATTTCTATGGGGTATCCTAATTTGATTTCTCCTTCCTTTCCTTCTTTCTTCTATTGTTTCATTAAATAAATCCTTTATGAAATTTACAAAAGCAATAGTTCAAATATGGAGCTAGAATTGTATTTAAGCCTGTAGGAAATCTGTCATTAATATTCCTTCTCTGATATTACATGTACTACACCATCCCCACCCCACTCCCTTCAATGAGGGGCTTGCTCTGTAGGCAGGTTGTCGTAGCCATTGTCACCTACTGGTCACTGCTTTCCACCTCTGCCTACATCTGGCTGTGGACATGTTAGCAAGTTGCCAGTAATTTAGGATAGGCTGGTGTCTTTCTCCTTGATTCCTGCATATGGCGGTTTTCCAAAACCCTTGCACCTGGATTCATTTAGCTAGTATGATTAGGAAGTGACAATATACGAAAAATATAAGACAGGGTTATAACTCAATCATGGCCTAAGTGTGCTTATGTGCCTTTAAACACCCATTCTTTTATCCATTCTAAATTACACGGCCATTCTCACATTCACGATCTTCTCCATGACCATGAGTATGATTTATACATTTATACATTTCTTTCATTTCTTTTGATGCGGACTGTTAGGCCCCATTCTCGCATTTACGATCTCAGCCACGTTCGAAAATGATCATTTGGTCGTGTTCCATGTAATTGAGATCTGCATGTAGATCAGCAGGGTCGTAGTTGGGTCTGGCTGGGTCTACACAACTCGTAGTGAAGTCAGCGAGGGCCATGACTATTTTGAAAATTTCAAAATTGTCTTCGATCGGCAACACCTCAGCGATCGTGTATGTGCCAAGAGTTTGAGCGTATGAGCGGTGTATGCAGGTCGGCAACGTCTTATGGCCACCGTACACACATCGCCATAGGTCGCACATCTGAGTGCCACAATCACTGGTATTGCCACAATCACCTGCCTCCCGTGATCAGTTACCATTATATCACAAGGCTTACAAACATGTTTTTGGCAAGTCTTTTGCTTAAAATAAAAATCTTATCTAAGCTGTTGTTGTAACATTCTGGATGGTGCAACAATCAGAACATCATATAACGATAGGATTTCATATTGTTGGAAGCATGGGCATGTGTGACGCTCCCATTGTAGAGGGAGCAACAATGGGAACTTCACACATGCACATGCTTCCAACAATAGCAAATCATATTGAGAGATGACGTCATGATTGTTGCACCATCCAAAATGTTGCAACAATCTCCTCATGCTAAGTTAAGTTTAGATCTTCATTCAAAACAAAAAACTTTACAAAAAAATATTTGAAAGTTATTTTTTACTCCAAACCTAGCTATCGCAAAACTTCAGCCCCCAACTAATCGGCATGCAAAGCAACAGCATTAGGCTTGCAGCCGTTTTGGAGGAGATACGGTCACAATATTTGCAACACGCTATTAATATATAGATATGGTAGAAATTTCACACTTGTTATCTGATGACTGTACAAGGTGCATATATTTACTTTATATATTAGACACTGTTCGATCTTATTAGATGAATTTCACAAGTAATAATTGTAAACATATTCACTCCAGATAATCTTTTTTTTAATATGTTCATGCTCAGTAAATTTGCCTTTTTGTTTAGATAAGGGGGAATGTATGGAGTTACTTTTTTGCTTCATGGCTAAGACAGAAAGGATAAAAAAAAATCCCCTGTTTACAACGGCACTTTTGGCTCGAGATGACGTCAGCTCTTCTGTTGCAGTTCTCATGTTCGTAATATTAAGCAACCAACATAATTGAAAAAGAAACTAGCGTACGCATTATTTATAGGACAGAAAAGTCATAATATGATCTAAAGACCCAATGCTCAGCCAATAGAGGCCACTTTTGCGAATTATTCTCATCATCCATAAAAAATACAACTTGATTTACCATTAATATATTACGTACACAAAGTTATCACTTATTTATCCTTTTGTGCAAATGTTACACATATACCTACAATGTTCCATGTAGAACATTTCAATATAATGATGTAACTGTACTGTTTGGTTGATATGCGATTGAATAAACAACCAAACCAAAACAAATTAAAGATGAGATTAATACCAATCTTTTCATATGTTCTGTATCTTTATTTCAGCCAACAATCTTGCATTGCAAAGACCGGCCTACCAGAGTTCAGAGATAAAAGGCCGCTCTGCATCTCGGGCCGTTGATGGCGATAAAAACACAAACGCCGAGGAACAACAATCCTGTTCCTGCACTAACTGGCAGAAAGACCCATGGTTTCTCGTTGTATTAGATAGATCTTATGTAATACACTCGGTAGAGCTTACCAATAGAGGAGACCATGTTAGTAAGTATAACACTATTAGAATACATGCTAAAATATTGAGGAGGATATTGAGATTCTGAGAGCCTTCAAAAGATTTGCAGCTAGGAGAATACAACGTCTTCATCCAAGGTCTTTGAATATCACTTTTCTAGCATGTCTTGTTTGAATGGACATTGTGTCATACATTATACCTCGAAAAATAACTTTTGTGAGATCTCTAGCTGTAATGGATGAATACATGTCCAGAGGATTCAATTTCCCCATCTTTCCCCATCTCTGATGACATAAGCGGACGTGACGTTAGATAAAATTCAATGAAATTTCACATCTACTCACTATCATTCCTTTACGCCACTTTGATTCATAAAGTGTAAACCACTCCTTATCCTCTCACGAAAGTTTTTTCTTTACAACAAATGTCTTTCATGCCTCATACATTGCATAAGCGCCAGCATCGGATGGAAATCATTGATGCTTGCACACTCATATGGTTCTCCAATATTCAACTGTAGCTCATATACTGTTCCAAAGTATTCAAAATGTTGGTACGTATTTTCACTCTTATTCTAGCGGACCGTCTAAGGGATGTAACAGTGGCCGTTGGAGAGACCTTCAGCGCGACTGCTGGAGTCATTGACAAAAGCGCCTTTGTGGAATGCGGAACCTATCCAGGAGCAGTTCCAGCTGGGGCGAGTATCACCATCCACTGCAACAGAACGGCTATTGGAACATTC
>OZ012696.1:31749338-31773898 GCA_963942565.1 Maea johnstoni
ATATATATATATATATTATATATATATATAATATATCAATATATATATATATATATATATATATTAATATATATATATATAGTATATTATATATATATATATATATAATATATTATATATATATATATATATATATATATATACCATATATCAGGTTATTTTGTTTGTCTGTGTGAAATTTTGGCTCTTTTGGTCCAAAACGGGGGTAAGGAACTTATGGCTCATATTCATTTTGGCTCTCCCAGGGTCTGAGCCAAAATTACCTTACTTTTGAAATTATCTTACTACCTAAAATGACAAAATGTCTGTCGCTGCATAGCATGTATTCTAGTTCAATCTGTTGAAAGTAACTCTGTACAGAAAAAGTTTTGTTTAAAATTACAACTTGATTGGGGTAGGCTTGATGAGTTCTCACTGTGTAAAATGCACTTATTGCGTATGCATTGGGAGTACCTGATCAAGTAGTTAACTTGTAATTGAGTTTACCATGGTGAATATAACTCAGGAGGTGCGTAGTTGCACCCTTGTAATTACAAACAAAGGGATTTTGCAAGGGAGTATGATCAAAAGACAACTGTACATGTGTTTTCTAAACAAGCTATACATAACATGCTGCTGAGATTTCTGATTGTAATCATGAAGCATGCCACTTAGGCCAGTGATTACCTCACATTACATGCCATGCAGTGACTGACATCTGGTGTCCACACTAGAAACTAAGCTCAACACAACCTGAGCTCAGGGTTGAGGTTAGGGTGTTCAAGGTATGCATTCTTGGCTTTTATTAATTTTGGTTCTTTAAGATGGAGAGGCCAAAATAGGCCAAAATTAGATTACCTCCAAAAAAACCAGATATACGGTATATATATAATTTTTAATTAGCTTCCGTCGCTCCCCCCCCCCACACTTTTAAATGGAACGGCCCTTAACCAAATTATACTGTATTTGCCCCTTCTTATATAATATATTATTTAGCAAAGCAAACCTATTTTATACTTAAATGAACATTCACACATACTTCCCTAAAATGTGTTTGATCATCAAATTCAATACATATGATAATCACTACAGTCAAAACATTTAGTGTTCAAAATTAGCAGTTGTGTCTGGAAACTCTTTCTTATACTGAGCACTGCATGTGGTCATGGAGAAAAGCCTATATGACAGCTACAATTGTTTAACTTTATAAGCAAGTAACGTTTATACAAGTTGATACTTGAAATATATTCAATGATGACTTTTTTTAGGCATTGAAATTGGGACAGGTTTTCCTATCGCTAGGGAGAAAGATTGATGTAGAAACACGGCACCCTGGCCATAGGGGCTTACACATTAAGAATTGTGAAATCCTGCATGCTCAATTAGACATGGTATTTATAATTTAAAGTTATAAAAACGCAAGGGTGATAAATAAAAGGAAAAAGATAAACAAGGTGTGTTAGGAATATTGGATGAAAATTAGGCTACTCTTTCTTAATTCAATCATTTGGTTAAGATGGTGATTATATAAATAATAGATTCGCATTAGCCACAAAAAATGTTGTGAAACCCTTGGCCAATGTGCCATAGGCGTCCCATAGAGGGCATACTTGAATTAACAGTTGTTTTGCACCACGTGGGAGTGAAGAGTTCCAAATATGATGTCATTTCCGCCCTATTAACAAAGTTCTTGAGACTATGTTAATGAGGTCTTGTATCTTATCCCGGATTAATCCTTCCATTCGCAAGAATAATCCCAGACAGTCTGGGATAATTCTGGTAGGTCTTGAGACAAATTTTGTCTCAAGACGATAAAGATTTTCCCAGACAACCAAGATTTGTCTGAGATTTATCTGAAAACCTTCCCAGATATGTCCCAGACTTTTAAAAACCTTAAACCACCTCCAAGAAATTCTGGTAATTTTTTGACATGCTGAAGAATTTCAAAAATTCTTGAGCAGTGCCAAGACTATGCAAATATTTTTTGTCTTAAGATCACCAACCTCTTGGGAATGATCCCGGAACATGGTCAAGACCATGCCGAATTAACCCAATTCTAGGTTCTTGGTGTAGTCTCAAGACAAGTTCTTGACATTGTGAACCAGGCTTAAGTAGACAGGTTAGGTAGTGGTTTTCTCCAGGTATTTTGGTTTCCTCCACCATTTGGCAAAAGCAGTGCCCAGACGTTTGATTATGAAGTCAATAGATAAATGAACCAGTTATTCGAGTTGGGTTAATGTTACTAGGAGTGGTTAAGAGTATACTAAAAACACACACACATACATACATACATAAACATACACACACACACACACACATATATATATATATATATATATATAGTATATATATATATATATATACTGTAGAACACAAAATTCACGCGTGTCCCATGTATAGCTAATTTCGGAGTTTTGCGTCATAGTCGTATCTTTATATTAGCGTCTCTGTACCCTAACTGCCGCCGCTGACAGCGCCATCTGTCGCAAAAAAGACGAACTAATTTAAGCAGAGGATGCTTGCGCCCGTAATTACATCATTTGGCGGACGTGACTTCCGTCCATATGATGCTGAAATGTCGGGCAGATGCTGTGTTTCCATTCTGGCGGGCATAGTCGGCGATTTGAGCCCGTTGCTCAGCTGAATAACTATTGTTGCCCGATCTCTTTCGTTTTCTTGACGCTGACCCTGACTGTTTTAAAGTTTCAGAAACTGAGCGGTCTGCACTGGCAATAACTGGGGACAATTTATATCTCTCCCTTGGTAGACTTAGCTCCTTTCAGCCAGGCAAGCATTGTGTAAAAAGTGTTTAAAATCTAGCTTTAAATGATGTTAGAAATTACAGTATTTAAAAGTCACAGTCCAGGTTGACAGAAGCCACACTACTGAGCTCTTGATCTAATGCTGCCAGAGTGAAGCAACCTAAATTTAGCATTTGTTTTGTGAGTAAACAGGGCCGCCAGAACAATAGCTGGGCACCTATCCTTCTGGTTGCTATGTGCAACACTCACTCAGTATTCTGGCTTCTGTCAACCTGGACTGTGACTTTTAAATACTAGTACTGTAACTTTTAACATCATTTAATGCTAGGTTTTAAACATTTTTAACAAAATGCTTGCCTGGCTGAAAGGAGCTAAGCCTACCAAGGACTACTCAGCTGAGCAACAGACTATGCCCGCCAGAATGAAAAAAAAATCTATCAACAAAAATTGACGTGCAGCGCCACCAGTGGCTAAAAAAAGACAAACTACAGCGTTTTTTATATATAGCGAAGCGGCACCAGACGCTAAGTAAATTATATATAAATACACGCGGAAATTTCGTGTTCTACAGTATATATATATATATATAATATATATATATATATATATATATATATATATATATATATATATATATATATATATATGTATATATATGGCAGATTGTAAAATTGACGCTTGTTAGGCCTATTGGTATAACAACACAGTTATTGCCTGTCTTGTTGGTGGATAGTGCAGGTTATCACCCCTCGAAAGGAAATAATTCATTCTCGGGGTGATAATCTGCACTATCCACCCACAAGCCAGGCAATATGTGTGTGTGCGTGTGTGCACAAATATAGATGATAGAACGATATGTATATATATATATATATATATATATATATATATATATATATATATATATATATATATATATATATATATATATATATATATATATATATATATATATATATATATATATATATATATATATATATATATATATATATATATATATATATATATATATATATATATATATATATATAGATATATATAGATATATATATAAATATATATATATATATATATATATATATAGATAGATAGATAGATAGATAGACACATATACAGACAGACAGACAGCGAAAGAGCTAGCCAGATGATATATTGTTAGATATCTATTCTTTAGAGTGGTTGGTTAAAAATAAAATTTTATTTACCCTGTCTGTATAGAAGGAGGGTTAAAACGTTTTATTTGCCCTTCACCCTGGGGAAGTCGGGAACAAATAAAGTTTTATTTAACCCCCTCCCCACCTCCCAAAAGTTCTTTCACATTTGGTCCATCGTATCGACACAAATTTTACATACATTTCAGTTTTATCATAATCAATAATCAAATTGATATATACATATATATATACTTATATATATATATATATATATATATATATATATATATATATATATATATATATATATATATATATATATATATATATATATATATATACATTTATAATGACTTAGCGTGATGCGGTATAGGGTTAATTGGTAACAGTTTCTCCCAGCCAGTGCAGACCTCCCGACAGGAATTTATATTCATTAATGATAATTAGCAGAGTACTTTTGTGCCAAGGCAGAATATAAAAACTGGTCACAAATTTTATTTAGGCTGTGAATAGTTTAATTAAGACTGTTGCCTCATCCAGAAGGAAATATTCATACAGTCTTGCAAGATGCTTGTATCTGTAAACATTCAAGACGTCCAAGACATATCCCCGCATTGTCCTAGACACGTCTTGGATGTACCAACTAAGTCTGGGACATTTCCTAGGACTAAGCATGATGTCTGCGACTTGTCCTGATTGTCCTCACATTGTCGAGGTGTCCCAGACACATGCAAGACAGTCTTGCTTGTGGCCAACACTTTGTCAAGATGTCCTAACATTGTCTCAATGAACACTTGTCCAGGGTAAAATCTGTCCCCGACGTGTGCCCGACATGTCCCAGACACCACCAAGACCCCTTCATTTGCATATTTGTCTTGACTTACCACCTAGGACTTTGTCGGCATCTAAAATATCATGACGTCGTGGTTGTCCTAGCTACGTCTTGGCAAAATGTCCTAGCTTGTCTTGCCTGTGTGAGACAGGCTTTACTTGAAATTGTGGATCTGGATATTAGCCGTCTTAAGCGTCTTGTTCCAGGGATCGTAGTCATATTAGGCGTCTTGCACGTCTTGCACAACTATAGCCTAGAAACTAACTTCTCCATCCGAAACGAACTGAAATAATCAGTATCTTAACAAGGCGCCATGCTACCTCAACTCATTTTATGCCAATCTAATCAGAAGCAATCTGACTAAGATTCTCCAACACTGCCAAGCAAAGTGGCAATAAAAGTGCAATGTAGCTCATTATAGATTAAAATCAAATACAATGCAGTCGAGTTTAAGTGATTTCTTAGGGATAAAGGGGGTTAAGCTCAGACCCATAATCCAACTCAACAGTGTCGATGTTTAATTCATGCACCAAAGAGATCTCAAGATAGTTAATTCCCAATATTCACTATTTTTCTATCACTTGATAAAGCTGTGATTAGTCATTGCGTTGATAATGATGATACTCCATTGAAAGAGCAATTGAATAAGCATTCAACAACATTTAGTAATATGTAACCTTATATTATACATTCTAAATGTATATCATTCTATGCCATTAATAGTAAACTTCAAGTATGAAAGTGATAGATTATCCTTACAATAACACTGCATTAATGCTTTTACCATAAGTGCATGTCCCCTAACGATGTACTGAGCTCTTAGTTGTACTTATTTCATGCAATGTGAGTATTGCGGTATATTGCACCTTGGTATCCATCGTATTGACTCTACTCAGATTTGAATTTTATGCATTGCTACATTGAGCAAATGCTAATCAGAAGGGTCCCGGGAAATACTATTGTTCTTGTTATTCACATTCAATCCAGGGGATTTTGTTCCTTAGACAACCTTTTACAGCAATTATTCGCTTAAGTGTCACTAAACTAGACCTGGGCTGTGGCAGGATGTTACAAGTATGACACCAAGCATTTTGCCATAATGTGCAATACCAAGTTTATCAAGATCTATAGTAACAATGTTCATGTGGTATCTTTGGCATCAACCTTTTTCATTTCACTCATGCATACATATGCACACAAGAGAGACTTGTTTGCCAATACCACACATTGTTGAGAGTACTGTTTCATCGTTTGTACCTATATATCCTTTGCTACATATTGGCAACTAAGTATATGCTTCAATCCCTATCATTGCTTGTTCTATCATACTTGCTATCACTACTAATTAGATTAGGCTATTGTATCTCATCACCAGGGTGATCACAAACATACCAAACATTAACAAACATTTCCTTAATACTCGCAAATAGTTGACCCGAAATTTTAGAATATCTGCAAATATCCAATAAATGTTAACTTCAGCAGCCCAGAATAAAAACATGAAGGCAAAGAGGCATTTTGTTAAGTTTATGTCAAATTATCAATCATATCATTCATTGAGACTAGAAGTACATGAAAATACCCATTAAATATTTCTATGGGGTATCCTAATTTGATTTCTCCTTCCTTTCCTTCTTTCTTCTATTGTTTCATTAAATAAATCCTTTATGAAATTTACAAAAGCAATAGTTCAAATATGGAGCTAGAATTGTATTTAAGCCTGTAGGAAATCTGTCATTAATATTCCTTCTCTGATATTACATGTACTACACCATCCCCACCCCACTCCCTTCAATGAGGGGCTTGGTCTGTAGGCAGGTTGTCGTAGCCATTGTCACCTACTGGTCACTGCTTTCCACCTCTGCCTACATCTGGCTGTGGACATGTTAGCAAGTTGCCAGTAATTTAGGATAGGCTGGTATTTTCTCCTTGATTCCTGCATATGGCGGTTTTCCAAAACCCTTGCACCTGGATTCATTTAGCTAGTATGATTAGGAAGTGACAATATACGAAAAATATAAGACAGGGTTATAACTCAATCATGGCCTTAGTGTGCTTATGTGCCTTTAAACACCCATTCTTTTATCCATTCTAAATTACACGGCCATTCTCACATTAACGCTCTTCTCCATGACCATGAGTATGATTTATACATTTATACATTTCTTTCATTTCTTTTGATGCGGACTGTTAGGCCCCATTCTCGCATTTACGATCTCAGCCACGTTCGAAAATGATCATTTGGTCGTGTTCCATGTTATTGAGATCTGCATGTAGATCAGCAGGGTCGTAGTTGGGTCTGGCTGGGTCTACACAACTCGTAGGGAAGTCAGCGAGGGCCATGACTATTTTGAAAATTTCAAAATTGTCTTCGATTGGCAACACCTCAGCGATCGTGTATGTGCCAAGAGTTTGAGCGTATGAGCGGTGTATGAAGGTCGGCAACGTCTTATGGCCACCGTACACACATCGCCATAGGTCGCACATCTGAGTGACACAATCACTGGTATTGCCACAATCACCTGCCTCCCGTGGTCAGTTACCATTATATCACAAGGCTTACAAACATGTTTTTGGCAAGTCTTTTGCTTAAAATAAAAATCTTATCTAAGCTGTTGTTGTAACATTCTGGATGGTGCAACAATCAGAACATCATATAACAATAGGATTTCATATTGTTGGAAGCATGGGCATGTGTGACGCTCCCATTGTAGAGGGAGCAACAATGGGAACTTCACACATGCACATGCTTCCAACAATAGCAAATCATATTGAGAGATGACGTCATGATTGTTGCACCATCCAAAATGTTGCAACAATCTCCTCATGCTAAGTTTAGTTTAGATCTTCATTCAAAACAAAAAACTTTACAAAAAAATATTTGAAAGTTATTTTTTACTCCAAACCTAGCTATCGCAAAACTTCAGCCCCCAACTAATCGGCATGCAAAGCCACAGCATTAGGCTTGCAGCCGTTTTGGAGGAGATACGGTCACAATATTTGCAACACTCTATTAATATATAGATATGGTAGAAATTTCACACTTGTTATCTGATGACTGTACAAGGTGCATATATTTACTTTATATATTAGACACTGTTCGATCTTATTAGATGAATTTCACAAGTAAACCTTAGTGTGATTTGTCTATCATATAATTGTAAACATATTCACTCCAGATAATCATTTTTTAATATGTTCATGCTCAGTAAATTTGCCTTTTTGTTTAGATAAGGGGGAATGTATGGAGTTACTTTTTTGCTTCATGGCTAAGACAGAAAGGATAAAAAAATCCCCTGTTTACAACGGCACTTTTGGCTCGAGATGACGTCAGCTCTTCTGTTGCAGTTCTCATGTTCGGAATATTAAGCAACCAACATAATTGAAAAAGAAACTAGCGTACGCATTATTTATAGGACAGAAAAGTCATAATATGATCTAAAGACCCAATGCTCAGCCAATAGAGGCCACTTTTGCAAATTATTCTCATCATCCATAAATAATACAACTTGATTTACCATTAATATATTACGTACACAAAGTTATCACTTATTTATCCTTTTGTGCAAATGTTACACATATACCTACAATGTTCCATGTAGAACATTTCAATATAATGATGTAACTGTACTGTTTGGTTGATATGCGATTGAATAAACAACCAAACCAAAACAAATTAAAGATGAGATTAATACCAATCTTTTCATATGTTCTGTATCTTTATTTCAGCCAACAATCTTGCATTGCAAAGACCGGCCTACCAGAGTTCAGAGATGAAAGGCCGCTCTGCATCTCGGGCCGTTGATGGCGATAAAAACACAAACGCCGAGGAACAACAATCCTGTTCCTGCACTAACTTGCAGAAAGACCCATGGTTTCTCGTTGTATTAGATAGATCTTATGTAATACACTCGGTCGAGCTTACCAATAGAGGAGACTATGTTAGTAAGTATAACACTATTAGAATACATGCTAAAATATTGAGGAGGATATTGAGATTCTGAGAGCCTTCAAAAGATTTGCAGCTAGGAGAATACAACGTCTTCATCCAAGGTCTTTGAATATCACTTTTCTAGCATGTCTGGTTTGAATGGACATTGTGTCATACATTAGACCTCGAAAAATAACTTTTGTGAGATCTCTAGCTGTAATGGATGAATATATGTCCAGAGGATTCAATTTCCCCATCTCTGATGGCATAAGCGGACGTGACGTTAGATAAAATTCAATGAAATTTCACATCTACTCACAGTCATTCCTTTACGCCACTTTGATTCATAAAGTGTAAACCACTCCTTATCCTCTCACGAAAGTTTTTTCTTTACAACAAATGTCATTCATGCCTCATACATTGCATAAGCGCCAGCATCGGATGGAAATCATTGATGCTTGCACACTCATATGGTTCTCCAATATTCAACTGTAGCTCATATACTGTTCCAAAAGTATTCAAAATGTTGGTACGTATTTTCACTCTTATTCTAGCGGACCGTCTAAGGGATGTAACAGTGGCCGTTGGAGAGACCTTCAGCGCGACTGCTGGAGTCATTGACAAAAGCGCCTTTGTGGAATGCGGAACCTATCCAGGAGCAGTTCCAGCTGGGGCGAGTATCACCATCCACTGCAACAGAACGGCTATTGGAACATTCGTGGCTGTGTGGATGAAAGAAGAAAGGAGTATACTTTGTCTCTGTGAGGTGGAGGTCTATGCCAGTTAGTTACTTTACTGTTAACTAATCGCTAATTGGACATTATAAAGGTGTAAATACATGTATAGGATAACGTTAACTCTTATTGGGTGAACATCTATATGTACAAATGTGTTTTCCAAAAGTAATTTGAACACCTTAGTGAGAAACGTATCCTTCTTACAACAGAGGAAATGCTATATGTTATTTGGATAGATATGTGGATTAATATACGATATTACTAAATGAACCAAAACATGTGTACATCATATTGTAAATCATAATGATTAAGTGAAAATATTGTATTTATGTGATTGTATATGTTACTCAATAGTTTTTGCATCTTTAAATACAGGGTTGTGAACGCACTATACTCAATAAGAAATGTAAAACTAAGCAAAGAACCTGTTGGCACTTACAAGACCACTCAGGTTTTGCTGATTGAGTACAACATTCGAAAATTTTCAAAATAGCCGCGGCACTCGCTGACATCAGTACGAGTTATGCAGACCCACACAGACCCAACTACGACAATGCCGATCTACTCGCAGATCTCAATTCGATCGAACACAACCACAAGATTGTGTTCGCATTTAATTCCTGCACTAAGTGCGTGGGAAGCCCCAGCAAATACCTGATCGCATGCCCGCAAAGCTATTTATTTCCAAATCTTAGCGAGTAAACATCATATATTTAACAATATACTGAAGTCATAGTTTCACAAATTTATTGAAACTATTCATAAAAATTGGAGTATTTTTCCGAGATACTCGGTTACGAATTCGTCATCATATGACCTAGAATGTTGAAAAGGATGACAATCCTAACTAACATACACTGTAATTGTAGATCCAAACACATCCGAGGCTCCACCTACCCCAACCGAGACTCTAACTACTATTTATCTATCATTTCTAGCTGTCAGCAGGAAGATATTGAACTATTTCGAAAAATCATAAGAAGAAATGGAGATTTCTGCAAGTAGCTAACTTCATATCGGGTGATATATATGCTTGGAACACAATATTATTGTATATCTGTTCATACAAGTCTATTGAAGCACAGAATGAAAGATTTGGATGTCTAAGTATCATTTACCTATTCTAATAACTCAAAAAGACTTTCCTTGTTGATCGGCAAATTACCCCTCAGGAGAGAAGAGGACGTGCCATAGAAAGCTGTGAAACTTTGACTAAGCTGCCACCCATGCTTTGCTACCACACAAGCTGGCTGCTTTAACGCCGAATTTGTGTGGGATTGAGAAATATTGGTTAGAAATTGCCCCTCAATAAGGTCCCTTCCAACCATGGACTAACTGCACATGTAAAGAAATGAATATTTTATCACAATTGAGTGGAAAGACAATGGAAATACTGTGCACAGAATCAGACACGGTAGCCAAATCAGGATGTATTTTGTTCACTCTCGCTAAATATCGTCTAGGCATTGGGACCTGATGAGATTCAACATCAGGTTCATTGAATCTACATGAGCAAGAGTTACTTTTTATCCAGAACAGTCGCTCAGTATGTTGCTGTTGTATTTCTTTCACAAATATCACTTATTTTTCTTTCTGTATGCTGCAGTAATGTATCTATCGCTTAATAATGTCTGCGCTGGGCTTGTGCCAATACTTTTAGGGGATAAAATGAATATCAATATATATTCATATATAATCATATATATATATATATATATATATATATATATATATATATATATATATATATATATATATATATATATATATATATATATATATATATATATATATATATATATATATGTATATACACATATATATACATATATATATATATATATATATACTATTAGTTATCAACTGTTTTGGAGTGTGATACAACTTATATCTCGCAATCAGAGGGCTGTATCACCCGAGGCGCAGCCGAGGGTGATACAGCCCTCTGATTGCGAGATATAAGTTGTATCATACTCCAAAACAGTTGATAACGAATTTATCTCATGATTGCCTCCTCGACCTCTGCATAGGTAATAAAAATGAACATGCATACATACATACAAATACTGGGAGGTTAATACAGGATTCTGAGAGGTTAATACAACTTCATATCATATGGCAATTGACCAATCAAAAGCCTAGAATTTTGCCAATCATGAGATAAATATATATATATATACGTATACATATATATACGTATATATATATATGTATATATATATATATACATATATATATATATACATATATATATATATATATATATATATATATATATATATATATATATATATATATATATATATATATATATATATATATATATATATATATATATATACGTATGTATATATATATATATATATATATATATATATATATATATATATATATATATATATATATATATATATATATATATGTATATTTATCTCATTTATATATATATGTGTGTGTGTGTGTGTTTAATTCAAACGTTAAATTCTGACCACATAAAATGTAATATACCCAATGATAATAATATATAATGATAATTGATATTTTATTGAGCGCTTCAAAAGCGCTTTTTAAAACAGACAGAGAGAGAAAGAATTAGATATTATGTTCTGCATGTTTTTATATTTTGCAGATATGCCATTACCATGTCAATTTGAGGCTGATGACAACACAGTTCTTCTGATGCAGTTTAATGACGAAAGTGACGTCAATGGTACCGTTCATGACTACAGCAACTTCAACAACACTGGGGAGATACGCAAAGTTGGTGAGCTGGTTCCAGACTTTACCGAAAATGTCTGTTTGACAGGTCTCAAACTTGGTCAGGATAACTACATCAATGTCTCATCTCACAATGGATTCAACTCTACGGAAGTGACCTATGAACTGTGGGCGATTGATCAGGGGTCAAGCACAGGTTCAAAATTTATTTCCCGTGAGAAATGGCTGACTTTAAAAAAGGACGAACGCGACAGCTTGACTGCTAATTTGGCCATGTACGACGTTAACAATACACTTATGGGAGATATCAAGTTCGGTAATCATCCGGTCAAGAATATAACCCAATACTATGCCATCACGTACGATGGACTCACATGGAGAGTCTATATCAATAGCGCGTTGGTGGCAATTCACACACCTATCAATGAAACTCGACCACCGTACAATGAACTGAGTAATCTTCTCATTGGAGCTGATAAGTTTAAAGGCACTGTATTTAGTGTTCGCTTATCTAACATTGCCCGCACTGTTGGAGAAATACGATGGAATTTTCACAGAGGTAAAGAAACTACTATTTTTATTCTGAAGAAGGTAAATTTGTCAAAGCTTATAGGTATGATGCGTTCCCTGATTAGTTGTAAATGCATATCATACTCCTTGTAGGGGCACCAGGTATCATTTATTGCTATGTAAGACACAAAGTGGCTAATGCTGGTCTCTCCATATGGAACGCCATATAACCAAATATTCAACATTTAGAATAAACGATGCAACCTGACTGAAAACGATCCAACTTGATTCAAAACGATGCAACATGGCGAAAACACACCAACCTGCATTAGTAAATATCATTCGGCCAGATATAGAAGAGTGTAGGTTGGTGCGTATCTTTGTGTGCATGTTGATGCGTTTTCGCCGTTCAGTTCCGTCGCAATTGAAGGGGAGAACCTATGGTAAAGGGGAAACTCCTTGCCATGTTATCCATACAAGGACAACATGGCATCTTTGTACCACAGTTGCTTGCCTTCCACCAATCAGAGGCCTCGAAAAGTGTAGGTTTATAGGACATAACCCACACTTTTCAAGCCTTTGTTCTCTAAGCTGCCTAAACCCAAAGGTTTTACCCAAGGGTATTTAGCAAAAGTACTCTGCCAAGCTTTTCTCGGCCTGTGATTGATGGAAGGCAGTCCACTGTGGTACAAGCCACATAGACTCCTCGGAAGCTGTGGTGTATGGGATACCCTTAGGGTTAGTCGGCTCCGCCTCGTAACACCTTGGGCATATCCCATATACCACAGCTTCCCCGGGGTCTATCTATCACATGTTTAATGGACATAATTTAGGTATTTGAGCATCAGACATGGAGAGAGAGAGTGATAAATATATTGAAGCACAAATCTGAAGAAATTAAGGGTATTAAAAAACGAATAAGAACATGAATAAAAGGGGATTAGAGGGGCTTATATGATCAAAAATAACGCCTAGTTCTAAAAACTAAAAGAAAATAACAAAGAATGATAATACAAATGAAAGAACGTTATAATATCTTTTAATACTCATAAATCAATTTTAATATCAGCATGCTGTCAAGGTGCGCATAACATTGTTAGGCATTTGATGTGACGAAAAAGCATGTACAGACACCTTAGTAGACTAGGTTCCTACTTCCTAGTCCCAAAAATTGACATCCCCTTCTGTGCTGACCAAGCAGTGTGGTGTAGTACCAGGTATGGTAGATAGATGGCACCACCTGCTCCTCCTACCTCTAGATACTTTAGGGGCTACGCTTAAAAGGTCACCCTATCTCTCCCATTATAAGGGTTCAAGAACAATGTTGAACTGTTCTCTCCTCATTAACCCTTCCCAGTATTCGTATGCTGGAGGTGATTCACAGCTAGATCGCCATGGAGACACTGAGATGATACTCCGGCCTTACCCATTTGGTCAGTAGGAACATTAAAAGGGGTAACAAAGCAAATGACACATTCATATCAAGTCTCCGACCCAGATAGCTACGGATATACTAAGCACCTACTGCCTACTTCTGCAGCTCTCTGACTGCACTATGGTAGAATGGAAAATAGATCATGTGTGTTTTATATATATATATATATTTATATATATATATATATATATATATATATATATATATATATATATATATATATATATATATATATATATATATATATATATATATATATATATATATATCAGGTACTTAGTCAGGATTTTCATAACAGGGTGTCCAAATTGGGATTTTAAGAATTGAGGGTGTCCAAAATCCCTGATTGGAATAGCAAAAATCATTACACTGGTTATGTACATTAAGGTCTTACGACACTCTTTGAAATCTCAGTTAAATTTTCCTGAAACTTAGCATGAGGAAAGAACATAGCAAGGTGATCTTCAAAACAACTTAAAATCATGAGGTCATCGACTTAGTTTTATTCACAGATTTTAGAAATATTAATGCAATTTATGTCACAAACATCACTTTCTCCAAAATTGATGTCTTTCTTTGCTAGATCTATCCCTTCAAATATCCTGACACTGTCTGAAATACTGTTCTGCATTGTTGAAGTTATTTTTCTGCTGTTATATAGGAATTATTGGGCAAAATCAAGGAAGTCGAGAAACACGTTTTTGACCCAAAATTGATATAAATCAGAATCGCCTGGTTTAATTTTCATCAATTTTTGTCTACACTATCTACACAGTGCTCTTAATAAGAAGACATAAATAAAATGATAGGTCATCATGTTAGTTTTCGAACCACAGATGGTCAACGTTTGTAAAATAGGAATTTATGGGGGCAAATTTTTATGAAAATGTTAGAAAAGAGTTAGTCAATTGTTACCGTACATGCCCATCCTTATATAAGATATTGTTGAGCAAGGGAACCCCAATTTATACACATGAATTATCACACATTATTCCTGAAAACGTGTCAAAACAGCAAATTCAATGAATATGGAAATCACTCTAGCCAAAAACAAAAAAATCATAGGATACTATTTATAATAAGCAGTTATAATCAGAATTGGTACATATTCAATAAAAATCAATTTCTTTTCAATTTTTCCAGTGATGTCTGGTAAATTGTAATAAAATATTTTAGTTTGTCCAATACCCAATAGGTGTCACCGGTATAGAGTATCGTAAGACCTTAACAAATAAAGTAATTATACTGTTTAATTCTTCAATAAATGCCTTTCGTATTACTTTGAAGTTAAACCTTTTAGAATTTTTACTTGGAATTAGTATTTAAAAAAACAAACCAAAATCTAGGGTGTCTTTTTGCCTAAAATCAGGTACTTTTCATGCACCAGGTAGTCCAATAGACACCCAGACACCCAGCTGTCTAATACCCTGATATATATATATATATATATATATATATATATATATATATATATATATATATATATATATATATATATATATATATATATGTATATATATATAAATATGTATATATATATATATATATGTATATATATATATATATATATATATATATATATATATATATATATATATATATATATATATATATATATATATATATATATATAAATATATATATATATATATATATATATATATATATATATATATATATATATATATACATATATATATATATATATATATATATATATATATATATATATATATATATATATATATATATATATATATATATATATATATATATATATATATAAATTATATATATATATATATACTAGTATATATATATATATATATATTTATATATATATATATATGTATATATAAATATATATATATATATATATATATATATATATATATATATATATTATATATATATATATATATATATATATATATATATATTTATATATATATATATATTATATATATATATATATATATATATATATATATATATATATATATATATATATATATATATATATATATATATATATATATATATATATATATATATATATATATATATATATATATATATATATATATATATATATATATATATATATATATATATATATATATATATATATATATATATATATATATATATATATATATATATATATATATATATATATATATATATATACACTATACTACTTGGGCCGAGCATTAAGGAATTCCCTATGGCAGTATGGACGGACATTCCCCTTCACCATAGGTTCCCCCCTTCAAGTTCGGCATTGGTGAACGGCTAAAACGAATCAACATGCATATACGATCCAACATGGCCACATATAGAAGAATGCAGGTTGGTGTGTTTTTGCCATGATGGTGCGTTTTGCATGCAGATTGAGTCGTTTTCAGTAAGGTTGCATGGTTTTTTCAAATGTTTTTGTCATATTGCCTTCCGTACATCAGTATGCAGAAATTAAACCGCGCATCTACGGCAGCAGACAGCCGGGCGCACTAGTTTTATACGTACAGTACCTTATATCCGTTATGGACATCTGGTTAACATTATTACCATACAGATTCCTTGATCTCACGGTATGACATAAGTTAAAGACATGTGGGTTAAAGGGATTAACTATTGATGGAATAAATGATTAGATCTATACAGTGATGGGTACCAAACAGGCAAGAATGTACACGATGTATAGAGCATGTTCCGTGAGAAAATAACTTAAGTCATATAGTAGGTAGGTCGTATTAATCATTATTTATTGTCCCAGGTATGACGCGAGTGAAGACCGGCATGAGTTGTACAGATTGGTCCGAATCAGCCACACATTGTGCCACAACCGTGGACGGGGTTCTTCACACACAGTGGGTATCTTCCTCTCCTCCCGCTTGGATAAGAGTCACTTTCTCAACCAATCACATTATCACGTTCATTCGCCTTCTTCAAGCGACAGAGGATGCTCACCAAATGAGTTCCATCACTCTAAGCTTCAGTGACAACTCAACACAAACGGTAAGTATCTTAGGTACTGACACAAGTGCTTTTATAGTGGGGCAAGGGAATACAAGGGAAAGCCTTCACTTTACAAATCTCAGAAATAAGGATGGAAACGTAGTTTTAATATACAGATAAAGCCTATACCTTAAATTACGAGCTGAGGGGGTTGAATTGTGTGTGTGTGTGTGTGTGTGTGTGTGTGTGTGCACTTACAGCCTGTCATTACTGTCTATGTATTTTTGTATGTATTTATGTATGCATGTATGTGTGTATGTATGCAGAGAGAGAGAGAGAGAGAGAGAGAGAGAGAGAGAGAGGGGTTAAATTAATGTCTTGATATATATTTGGTTTCACGCTATTGTTCCTGTTTGTTCAATAACGCTCTCAAAAACCTTTATGTCGAATATGTTTCCAATACATAGTCAACAGAACATCAGCGCACCGGATCAAGGCCAGGCTGGTGTACGTGTATTATTTTTCTTCTCTTATATCATCTAGTTCCAAGTTCGCACACGCAATACAGCTATATACTGGAATACATTCAGCCTCGTGCAAGTGAACACATCCTATGTGGAGATATCTCTTCAGAGTAGCACAGGCCTTAACCCTGGTGTAGAATATGAGTCTTATACTGACGGCATAGAATTTGAGTTTTATACTGACGGCATAGGTGAGTTAACTCAAAACGATACCCTTTTCCCAATAACAGACACTTCTGTCGAACTATACCTAGAAAACTCCACAGACTCTATAACAAGAGACACTACAAAAATATGTCCGTCTCCTTTGAGATGTCAAAGTCCATGGACTCTATAACAAGAGACACCACAAAAATATTTCCGTCTCCTTTGGAGATTTCATTGTCGTCACGAACACAGCTGGGGGACATTTTCAGGAATTATATACTAGTATCACTAATGTTTTCAGTGGAAATTATACTGTTTACCCCGCAGATATTCAATCAGTGAAATGTTATGTCCCCGTAGGCATTTTACTGTCACTGAAGGACATTTAACGGTCATATACCTTACTCGAAGATACTGTATTCTGATTGGTTTTGAGAGATGGTCCAACTATGTTGTAAAACCCAATTCCTCAAACTAGGGAGCTTAAATGCCCTCAGGTGACAATCGTCAATCGGGGTACACAATTGTGTTAGCCACCCCACAGGGATGTCATGTTTGCATACTATCGCAGTTGTCATATCATTGGTGACATTTTATGTCCAGTCGTGGACTTCTCCATGCCACAGGTGGACATTTCAATGTCAGCGATGGACATAGTTCTGGTAATCCTGGTGTAGGAGATGTAGAATCCTTACGTCTTTTCAGGAGCACGTGGCTGTCACGAGGAGCCCCTTGTCAATAGTGCATGCAGCTCTACTACCATAGAGGCTGACGATGCCTTCACCAACAACACATGCATAGCGTACAGCGCGGAATGTGCGTCATTCGCTAACACGGAATGTCCTGGATACGCCTCAAGGTCTACCAATTACATAACTGTAAGTTTGATATCATACCTTTGTTCATTCTTTGAAAAGTTTATATACGATAGACTTATTCTGAGTATGGTACAGATACATACCAATACGACATCCGATACAGACTTTCTAGTATAAATATTCTCGCTTTGGGGATGCATTAGATCGAGCATCTCTATCGTCGACTATGGCTTTGTTGTTTACATGATAGGCCATACCCACGATAGAGAAAAGCCAATGCAAAACTTTTCACCTGCGCCATAAAAACTTGGCGCGGACATTTCCCTGCCAGTCTGCCAGTCTGGCTTTTTGGCGTGAGTTGATAATTTTCCGCCATTTAATTCGAGGCATGTCTAGTCGAGTAGCTTTATCCATCATTTCTCGTATCAAACCTATCACCATGTGATCACCAAATAAATAGGGGTGGGGTTCTGATGTCGGGAGAGGTGCGGGGATGGGTTGGTGTTGACTAGGCAGGGGTGCCAGATATTTTGATTGAATATCATCTTTTTTATGTGTTTCAATGTGTATACTTTTGTGTTATGCCTGCATATCAACGCATATCAAGTGTACAAAAAGCTTTTTGAATGAGATTTTTGGTCAATATATTACTTGTTGCAATGTATGGCAGTTTCATTTAAGGGGAGAGGCAATTCAAATTAAAGAAATTGAAAGTTTCATTTGCTAGCATATTCACTTTTGCAAATTGGAAAATTGTGTAATACTTAACAGTACAATAAACCCTTTGTTGATAATGTAATAATTCAAATGATAACGTAATACACCCTTACCGATAATGTGATAATTCAACTGATACTGTAATGATACTCTGAATGATTATGTAATGAATACACTAATAATACAATACCTCCACCTATGATGTAATAAACTATGACTGATAATGTAAACATCAACAGATAAAGGAATAAAGTATTGAAGACTGGGGTGGGGAGCTGGACAAGAAATTTTCCCGGTGTTGTTGTGTAGAATTCCTTACCGCTAATGACGACAATGCGTCAAGTAACAAACGTGCGTTCCTCAGTCCAACAATGAAAGTGGTTGCATGTTTGCCCGGCACGCGACAGCGTTTCCATAGCAAACTGCAACAGGCGGTGGTACCGTCCGGTGGCGCCACCTGGATAAATACTGTAGTATAAATCGTAGCGGTTTCATGCATAGGTTGCAATCATCAGCAGAGGGGCGAGCTAGATGGAGGGGGAGAAGAGTAACTATTGGGTTTAAATCGAAAAGTGGTATTTGGAAAAAGAAGTCTGTGGTCACAGATCATAAACATATTGTAATTTAGAGTGCCAAAGAGTAAAGTGTGCAGGGGTCAACAGTATAGGTCTATACTGTTTTTTGGGTGAACTGAGGGTAATAAAACTAAAACGCACGTTTGGGAAAATAAAGTCACTGCTTATTGTGGGCGTGACTGAGCTTGACCGATTAGTTATCTGTGGTTAGAATAACAATTGAAAGACTGGGGTTAACAGTTAACCAATCGACCACAGGATTGTTAAAACACATATACGGGCCCTATAACTACATTAGTCAAAAACATTGAGTCCCATAGGGGTAGTGGATCTGAGTCTATGGATCCATAGCTGCTCAAGATCCAATCTGATTTCAAGGGATTCCTTGGAGTCAGGGTCTTTCCTTCCGAATTGTAACACATGTAGGGTTACATTGCTGAGTCCACTGTGGTCCTCAGAATTGTAGTGTCGGCCGACACTATGTGTTCTATTGTGTTGGGAGATGTATCTGAAGTGTTCGCACATCCTTTCTGATAGGGTGCGTTTTGTATGCCCAATATATTGCTTCTTGCAGATTTTGCAAGTGATGCAATAAATGATATTGTTTGTTTTGCAGGAACAGCACCGAATGGTGTTGTAACTGCGCCCTGTGATGGGGCTGTTGATGCGACCAGAGGTGTCTAATTTAAGACAATACCTGCAGGTTTTCCTACTGCACTTGTTGACAAGATGTTTGGGTGGCTTATCTGCCACGTCCATCGGATTCCTGACCAGGGCCCTGACTAGGATATCCCTAATGTTTTTAGGACGCCTGAAGCCTTGTACTACTCTCCAGTCCAGAACTTCAATAGATAAAGGAATAAAGCCTCACCGTCGATGTAATAATTAAACTCATAACATAATTCATCTCTGACTTATGATAAATCAACTTATAATGTAATAATGTATGATTGATAATGTAATATCTCAACTGATAATGTAATTAAACGCTGACTGATAGTGTAATAAGCCCTAATTGAAAATGTAATAATTCAAGTGATCACGTAATAATGCACTTACAGATAATGTAATAATTTATCTGGTGGATTGGAAGGGTTGGGGTGTGTCATAACCACCTAGTCGTATCCATGTTTATAGCCCCTCTCTCTCCATATATATATATGTATATATATATATATATATATATATATATATATATATAAATATATATATTAATATATATATATATATATATATATATATATATATATATATATATATATATATATATATATATATATATATATATATATATATTTATATATATATATATATAACCGATAATATATATATATATATATATTATATTATCGGTTTACATAATACATTATCAGTCAGAGTTTATTACATTATCAGTCAGGTTCATTACATTATAGGTTGAGATATTACATTATCAGTCAGAGTTCTCATATTTATTACGTTATCGGTTGTTACGTTATCTGTTGTCAGTCAGAGTTTATTACGTTATTGGTTGAGGTATTCCACTATCAGTTAGAGGTTTGTTACGTTATTGGTTGATGTATTCCACCATCAGCCAGAGGTTTATTACATTATTGGTTGAGTTATTACAATATCAGTCAGATTTCTCAGATTTATTATGTTATTGGTTGAGATAACATTATTAGTCAGAGTTCTCAGATTTATTATGTTATCGGTTGAGATAACATTATCAGTCAGAGTTCTCAGATTTAGTACATTATCGGTTGAGATAACATTATCAGTCAGAGTTCTCAGATTTATTACGTTATCGGTTGAGATATAACATTATCAGTTAGAGTTCTCAGATTTATTATGTTATCGGTTGTTACGTTATTGGTTGTCAGTCATTGTCAGTCAGAGTTTATTACGTTATTGGTTGAGGTCTTCCATGTTTATTACGTTATTGGTTAAGATATGACATTATCAATCAGAGTTTATTATGTTATTGGTTGAGGTATTCCACCATCAGTTAGAGGTTTATTACGTTATTGGTTGAGGTATTCCACTATCAGTCAGAGTTTTTTTTTACATTATTGGTTGAGTTATTACAATATCAGTCAGATTTCTCAGATTTATTACGTTATCGGTTGAGGTAACATTATCAGTCAGAGTTCTCAGATTTATTACGTTATCCGTTGAGATAACATTATCAGTCAGAGTTCTCAGATTTAGTACATTATCGGTTGAGATAACATTATCAGTCAAAGTTCTCAGATTTATTGCGTTATCATTTGAGATATAACTTTATCAATCAGAGTTCTCAGATTTATTATGTTATGGGTTGAAATATAACATTATCAGTCAGGTTTATTACATTATCAGTTGAGACATTACGTTATCAGTCAGGTTAATTACATTATCGGTTCAGATATAACATTATCAGTCAGGTTTATTACATTATCAATCAGAGGTTTATTATGTTATTGGTTGAGATTTTACATTATCAGTCAGGTTTATTACATTATCGTTTAAGATATGACATTATCAGTCAGAGTTCTCAGATTTATTATGTTATTGGTTGAGATATAACATTATCAGTCAGGTTGATTATATTATCAGTCAGAGGTTTATTACGTTATCGCTTGAGTTATGACATTATCAGTCAGAGTTCTCAGATTTATGTTATTCGTTGAGATATAATATTATCAGTCAGGTTGATTACATTATCAGTCAGAAGTTTATTACGTTTTTGGTTGAGATATGACATTATCAGTCAGGTTTATTACATCATCAGTTGAGATATAACATTATCAGTAAGGTTTATTACGTTATCGGTTGAGATATGACATTATCAGTCAGAGTTTTCAGATTTAGTACGTCATTGATTGAAATATAACATTATCAGTCAGGTTTATTACATCATAAGTGGAGGTATTACATTATTAGTTGATTCATTACATAATCATTCAGAGTATAATTACACTATCAGTTGAATTATTACATTATCAGTCAGGGTTTATTACGTTATCAGTTGAATTATTACATTTTCAGCAATGGGTGTATTGTATTGATCAGTATTACAAAACTTTCCAATTCGAAAAAGTGAATATGCTAGCAAATGAAACTTTCAATTTCCTTAGGTTGAATTGCCTATCTCCCCTTAAATGAAACTGCCATACATTGCAACATGCAATATATTGGCCATAAATGTCACTCAAAAAGTTTTTTGTACACTTGTGATGTGTTGATATGCAGGCAGAACACAAAAGGATACACATTGAAACGCATAAAAAAGATGATACTCAATCAAGATATCTGGCACCCCTGCCTAGTCAACACCAATGTTCGATGCATGAATGTTTCAAACTACTCTAAAATGAATTTGTGTGAAACTTTGAAAAGGTTTGGGAAAGTTATTACATTATCAGTAAGAGTGTATTACATTATCAGTTAAGTCATGTTATTACATTATACGGTTATGCCTTATTACGTTATCAGTTGGCCAAGTTTATTACATTATCGGTAAAGTTTATTACGCTATCAGTTAAGTATTGCATTATGAGTAAATGTTATTACATTATCAGTTGAGTATTACATTATCAGTAGTTTATTACATTATTAGTTGTAACGCACGTTGCATACGCGCCTCAATTCATCTATTGACTTGATGATAATCCTAAACATCTTTTCTGAAACTTTGATTTGATGTGTGTATTGCAGTTTGACATGGGGATTCAGGTTGTTGTGACCTCTCTACTCCTTAGTGGTGTGGAGAGCAAAGAATGGTTCATCACCGCTTACACGATTAGCTTCTCTAAAGACGACAAGACATGGACGGGGTACTCTATGTATGGGAACGATTCGTCTCCAATGGTAATTGTCAACACTTATTAATTTACGCCAGGAGCATGCACATGGCCTTACACACACACACACACCTATATATATATATATATATATATATATATATATATATATATATATATATATATATATATATATATATATATACATATATATATACATATATATATACATATATATATACATATATATATACATATATATATACATATATATATATATATATATATATATATATATATATATATATATATATATATATATATATATATATATATATATATATATATATATATATATATATATATAGGCCTTACACACACACACACACCTATATATATATATATATATATATATATATATATATATATATATATATATATATATATATATATATATATATATATATATACATATATATATACATATATATATATATACATATATATATACATATATATATATATATATATATATATATATATATATATATATATATATATACATATATATATACATATATATATATATATATATATATATATATATATATATATATATATATATATATATATATATACATATATATATATATATATATATATATATATAGAGAGAGAGAGAGAGAGAGAGAGAGAGAGAGAGAGAGAGAGAGAGAGAGAGAGAGAGACATCTTATAAGCAAATCAATGCTTTCGAAAGTGTCTGGCTTGAATATCCAATTTCTGGTACAACAGTCGCGCATCATTTCTTTTGCTATGTCGTTAGCAACCCTTCTTTTGTATCAAAAGGTTTTTGAGAGGGTGGTTGCTCAGTGACTGACAAGTTACATGACAGATAACAATCTACATGAATATCTTCAATCTGCATATAAACCTGGTCACAGCACAGAAACAGTACTGATGAAGGTACAGAATGGCATCCTTACAAGCATTGGCC
>OZ012696.1:31774098-31821725 GCA_963942565.1 Maea johnstoni
ATATATATATATAAATATGTATATATATATATATACATATTTATATATATATATACATATATATATAAATATGTATATATATATATATACATATATATATACATATTTATATATATATGTATATATATATATAAATATGTATATATATATATATATATATATATATATACATATTTATATATATATGTATATATATATATATATATATATATATATATATATATATATATATATATATATGTATATATATATATAAATATGTATATATATATATATATATATATATATATATATATATATATATATATATATATATATATATATATATATATATATATATATATATATATATAAATATATATATATATATATACATATATATATATATATATATATATATATATATATATATATATATATATACATATATATATATATATACATATATATATATATATATATATATATATATATATATATATATATATATATATATATATATATATATATATATATATATATATAAATATATATATATATATATACATATATATATATATATATATATATATATATATATATATATATATACATATATATATATATATATACATATATATATATATATATATATATATATATATATATATATATATATATATATATATATATATATATATATATATATATATATATATAAATTATATATATATATATACTAGTATATATATATATATATTTATATATATATATATATGTATATATATATATATATATATATATATATATATATATATATATATATATATATATATATATATATATATATATATATATATATATATATTTATATATATATATATATATATATATATATATATATATATATATATATATATATATATATATATATATATATATATATATATATATATATATACACTATACTACTTGGGCCGAGCATTAAGGAATTCCCTATGGCAGTATGGACGGACATTCCCCTTCACCATAGGTTCCCCCCTTCAAGTTCGGCATTGGTGAACGGCTAAAACGAATCAACATGCATATACGATCCAACATGGCCACATATAGAAGAATGCAGGTTGGTGTGTTTTTGCCATGATGGTGCGTTTTGCATGCAGATTGAGTCGTTTTCAGTAAGGTTGCATGGTTTTTTCAAATGTTTTTGTCATATTGCCTTCCGTACATCAGTACGCAGAAATTAAACCGCGCATCTACGGCAGCAGACAGCCGGGCGCACTAGTTTTATACGTACAGTACCTTATATCCGTTATGGACATCTGGTTAACATTATTACCATACAGATTCCTTGATCTCACGGTATGACATAAGTTAAAGACATGTGGGTTAAAGGGATTAACTATTGATGGAATAAATGATTAGATCTATACAGTGATGGGTACCAAACAGGCCAGAATGTACACGATGTATAGAGCATGTTCCGTGAGAAAATAACTTAAGTCATATAGTAGGTAGGTCGTATTAATCATTATTTATTGTCCCAGGTATGACGCGAGTGAAGACCGGCATGAGTTGTACAGATTCGTCCGAATCAGCCACACATTGTGCCACAACCGTGGACGGGGTTCTTCACACACAGTGGGTATCTTCCTCTCCTCCCGCTTGGATAAGAGTCACTTTCTCAACCAATCACATTATCACGTTCATTCGCCTTCTTCAAGCGACAGAGGATGCTCACCAAATGAGTTCCATCACTCTAAGCTTCAGTGACAACTCAACACAAACGGTAAGTATCTTAGGTACTGACACAAGTGCTTTTATAGTGGGGCAAGGGAATACAAGGGAAAGCCTTCACTTTACAAATCTCAGAAATAAGGATGGAAACGTAGTTTTAATATACAGATAAAGCCTATACCTTAAATTACGACTCTGTTGGGAAATACAGAGCTGAGGGGGTTGAATTGTGTGTGTGTGTGTGTGTGTGTGTGTGTGTGTGCACTTACAGCCTGTCATTACTGTCTATGTATTTTTGTATGTATTTATGTATGCATGTATGTGTGTATGTATGCAGAGAGAGAGCGAGAGAGAGAGAGAGAGAGAGAGAGAGAGAGAGAGAGAGGGGTTAAATCAATGTCTTGATATATATTTGGTTTCACGCTATTGTTCCTGTTTGTTCAATAACGCTCTCAAAAACCTTTATGTCGAATATGTTTCCAATACATAGTCAACAGAACATCAGCGCACCGGATCAAGGCCAGGCTGGTGTACGTGTATTATTTTTCTTCTCTTATATCATCTAGTTCCAAGTTCGCACACGCAATACAGCTATATACTGGAATACATTCAGCCTCGTGCAAGTGAACACATCCTATGTGGAGATATCTCTTCAGAGTAGCACAGGCCTTAACCCTGGTGTAGAATATGAGTCTTATACTGACGGCATAGAATTTGAGTTTTATACTGACGGCATAGGTGAGTTAACTCAAAACGATACCCTTTTCCCAATAACAGACACTTCTGTCGAACTATACCTAGAAAATTCCACAGACTCTATAACAAGAGACACTACAAAAATATGTCCGTCTCCTTTGGAGATGTCAAAGTCCATGGACTCTATAACAAGAGACACCACAAAAATATTTCCGTCTCCTTTGGAGATTTCATTGTCGTCACGAACACAGCTGGGGGACATTTTCAGGAATTATATACTAGTATCACTAATGTTTTCAGTGGAAATTATACTGTTTACCCCGCAGATATTCAATCAGTGAAATGTTATGTCCCCGTAGGCATTTTACTGTCACTGAAGGACATTTAACGGTCATATACCTTACTCGAAGATACTGTATTCTGATTGGTTTTGAGAGATGGTCCAACTATGTTGTAAAACCCAATTCCTCAAACTAGGGAGCTTAAATGCCCTCAGGTGACAATCGTCAATCGGGGTACACAATTGTGTTAGCCACCCCACAGGGATGTCATGTTTGCATACTATCGCAGTTGTCATATCATTGGTGACATTTTATGTCCAGTCGTGGACTTCTCCATGCCACAGGTGGACATTTCAATGTCAGCGATGGACATAGTTCTGGTAATCCTGGTGTAGGAGATATAGAATCCTTACGTCTTTTCAGGAGCACGTGGCTGTCAGGAGGAGCCCCTTGTCAATAGTGCATGCAGCTCTACTACCATAGAGGCTGACGATGCCTTCACCAACAACACATGCATAGCGTACAGCGCGGAATGTGCGTCATTCGCTAACACGGAATGTCCTGGATACGCCTCAAGGTCTACCAATTACATAACTGTAAGTTTGATATCATACCTTTGTTCATTCTTTGAAAAGTTTATATACGATAGACTTATTCTGAGTATGGTACAGATACATACCAATACGACATCCGATACAGACTTTCTAGTATAAATATTCTCGCTTTGGGGATGCATTAGATCGAGCATCTCTATCGTCGACTATGGCTTTGTTGTTTACATGATAGGCCATACCCACGATAGAGAAAAGCCAATGCAAAACTTTTCACCTGCGCCATAAAAACTTGGCGCGGACATTTCCCTGCCAGTCTGCCAGTCTGGCTTTTTGGCGTGAGTTGATAATTTTCCGCCATTTAATTCGAGGCATGTCTAGTCGAGCAGCTTTATCCATCATTTCTCGTATCAAACCTATCACCATGTGATCACCAAATAAATAGGGGTGGGGTTCTGATGTCGGGAGAGGTGCGGGGATGGGTTGGTGTTGACTAGGCAGGGGTGCCAGATATTTTGATTGAATATCATCTTTTTTATGTGTTTCAATGTGTATCCTTTTGTGTTATGCCTGCATATCAACGCATATCAAGTGTACAAAAAGCTTTTTGAATGAGATTTTTGGTCAATATATTACTTGTTGCAATGTATGGCAGTTTCATTTAAGGGGAGAGGCAATTCAAATTAAAGAAATTGAAAGTTTCATTTGCTAGCATATTCACTTTTGCAAATTGGAAAATTGTGTAATACTTAACAGTACAATAAACCCTTTGTTGATAATGTAATAATTCAAATGATAACGTAATACACCCTTACCGATAATGTGATAATTCAACTGATACTGTAATGATACTCTGAATGATTATGTAATGAATACACTAATAATACAATACCTCCACCTATGATGTAATAAACTATGACTGATAATGTAAACATCAACCGATAAAGGAATAAAGTATTGAAGACTGGGGTGGGGAGCTGGACAAGAAATTTTCCCGGTGTTGTTGTGTAGAATTCCTTACCGCTAATGACGACAATGCGTCAAGTAACAAACGTGCATTCCTCAGTCCAACAATGAAAGTGGTTGCATGTTTGCCCGGCATGCGACAGCGTTTCCATAGCAAACTGCAACAGGCGGTGGTACCGTCCGGTGGCGCCACCTGGATAAATACTGTAGTATAAATCGTAGCGGTTTCATGCATAGGTTGCAATCATCAGCAGAGGGGCGAGCTAGATGGAGGGGGAGAAGAGTAACTATTGGGTTTAAATCGAAAAGTGGTATTTGGAAAAAGAAGTCTGTGGTCACAGATCATAAACATATTGTAATTTAGAGTGCCAAAGAGTAAAGTGTGCAGGGGTCAACAGTATAGGTCTATACTGTTTTTTGGGTGAACTGAGGGTAATAAAACTAAAACGCACGTTTGGGAAAATAAAGTCACTGCTTATTGTGGGCGTGACTGAGCTTGACCGATTAGTTATCTGTGGTTAGAATAACAATTGAAAGACTGGGGTTAACAGTTAACCAATCGACCACAGGATTGTTAAAACACATATACGGGCCCTATAACTACATTAGTCAAAAACATTGAGTCCCATAGGGGTAGTGGATCTGAGTCTATGGATCCATAGCTGCTCAAGATCCAATCTGATTTCAAGGGATTCCTTGGAGTCAGGGTCTTTCCTTCCGAATTGTAACACATGTAGGGTTACATTGCTGAGTCCACTGTGGTCCTCAGAATTGTAGTGTCGGCCGACACTATGTGTTCTATTGTGTTAGGAGATGTATCTGAAGTGTTCGCACATCCTTTCTGATAGGGTGCGTTTTGTATGCCCAATATATTGCTTCTTGCAGATTTTGCAAGTGATGCAATAAATGATATTGTTTGTTTTGCAGGAACAGCACCGAATGGTGTTGTAACTGCGCCCTGTGATGGGGCTGGTGATGCGACCAGAGGTGTCTAATTTAAGACAATACTAAAGTAGCGCCTTCATTTGCCAATACTTTCATGGGGTGGTTCGAGCGTAAACATGTTTACACTTACCACAAACAACCCTTACTATGGGTTAGGTTCATCGACGACATCTTCCAAATTTGGCCTCATGGCATAG
Organism: Maea johnstoni; assembly: GCA_963942565.1. Classification (NCBI taxonomy): domain Eukaryota; kingdom Metazoa; phylum Annelida; class Polychaeta; order Spionida; family Magelonidae; genus Maea; species Maea johnstoni. Next base: position 31,779,451 of record OZ012696.1, read on the forward strand.
AAGAATTTCGGTTATTTGAGGAACATCTCAACAATTGTGTTCCCTCAATCAAATTTGAGACTGAGATATCAGACTCACATGTACATTTTCTAGACACTACTGTGTCACTAGACAGTACTACCAACTCACTCTCAACGAGTCTTTACACCAAACCGACAGATGCACATAACTATTTAAGTTATACTTCCTGTCATCCAAGGAATTGCAAGTCTGCAATACCCTTTAGCCAATTCCTCAGGTTAAGGAGAATATGTAGCAAAGAGGAGGACTTCCTCTTTCATGCCAAACAAATGGCAAGTCACTTTCTGACAGCTAAATATCCATCCGACGTTATCCAAAAAGGCTTCAGCAAAGCCTACCACACTGACAGAAATACCCTTCTGATCATAGAGAGATCACTGAAGACTGATGAGGAAGAGGATAAAGTCATTCTCATCACAACATACCACCCTGGTGGTCGTATTCTAGGTAGCATTGTCAACCAAAATTGGGACATGCTGGATAAATCATCCAGTACCAGAGAAGTTCTGGACTGGAGAGTAGTACAAGGCTTCAGGCGTCCTAAAAACATTAGGGATATCCTAGTCAGGGCCCTGGTCAGGAATCCGATGGACGTGGCAGATAAGCCACCCAAACATCTTGTCAACAAGTGCAGTAGGAAAACCTGCAGGTATTGTCTTAAATTAGACACCTCTGGTCGCATCAACAGCCCCATCACAGGGCGCAGTTACAACACCATTCAGTGCTGTTCCTGCAAAACAAACAATATCATTTATTGCATCACTTGCAAAATCTGCAAGAAGCAATATATTGGGCATACAAAACGCACCCTATCAGAAAGGATGCGCGAACACTTCAGATACATCTCCCAACACAATAGAACACATAGTGTCGGCCGACACTACAATTCTGAGGACCACAGTGGACTTAGCAATGTAACCCTACATGTGTTACAATTCGGAAGGAAAGACCCTGACTCCAAGGAATCCCTTGAAATCAGATTAGATCTTGAGCAGCTATGGATCCATAGACTCAGATCCACTACCCCTATGGGACTCAATGTTTTTGACTAATGTAGTCATAGGGCCCTTATATGTGTTTTAACAATCCTGTGGTCGATTGGTTAACTGTTAACCCCAGTCTTTCAATAGATAAAGGAATAAAGCCTCACCGTCGATGTAATAATTAAACTCATAACATAATACATCTCTGACTTATAATATGATAAATCAACTTATGATGTAATATTGTATGATTGATAATGTAATATCTCAACTGATAATGTAATTAAACGCTGACTGATAGTGTAATAAGCCCTAATTGAAAATGTAATAATTCAAGTGATCACTTAATAATGCACTTACAGATAATGTAATAATTTATCTGGTGGATTGGAAGGGTTGGGGTGTGTCATAACCACCTAGTCGTATCCATGTTTATAGCCCCTCTCTCTCCATATATATATATGTATATATATATATATATTATATATATATTAATATATATATATATATATATATATATATATATATATATATATATATATATATATATATATATATATATATATATATATATATATATATTTATATATATATATATATATAACCAATAATATATATATATATATATATATATTATATTATCGGTTTACATAATACATTATCAGTCAGAGTTTATTACATTATCAGTCAGGTTCATTACATTATAGGTTGAGATATTACATTATCAGTCAGAGTTCTCATATTTATTACGTTATCGGTTGTTACGTTATCTGTTGTCAGTCAGAGTTTATTACGTTATTGGTTGAGGTATTCCACCATCAGTTAGAGGTTTGTTACGTTATTGGTTGATGTATTCCACCATCAGCCAGAGGTTTATTACATTATTGGTTGAGTTATTACAATATCAGTCAGATTTCTCAGATTTATTATGTTATTGGTTGAGATAACATTATTAGTCAGAGTTCTCAGATTTATTATGTTATCGGTTGAGATAACATTATCAGTCAGAGTTCTCAGATTTAGTACATTATCGGTTGAGATAACATTATCAGTCAGAGTTCTCAGATTTATTACGTTATCGGTTGAGATATAACATTATCAGTTAGAGTTCTCAGATTTATTATGTTATCGGTTGTTACGTTATTGGTTGTCAGTCATTGTCAGTCAGAGTTTATTACGTTATTGGTTGAGGTCTTCCTTGTTTATTACGTTATTGGTTAAGATATGACATTATCAGTCAGAGTTTATTATGTTATTGGTTGAGGTATTCCACCATCAGTTAGAGGTTTATTACGTTATTGGTTGAGGTATTCCACTATCAGTCAGAGTTTTTTTTTACATTATTGGTTGAGTTATTACAATATCAGTCAGATTTCTCAGATTTATTACGTTATCGGTTGAGGTAACATTATCAGTCAGAGTTCTCAGATTTATTACGTTATCCGTTGAGATAACATTATCAGTCAGAGTTCTCAGATTTAGTACATTATCGGTTGAGATAACATTATCAGTCAAAGTTCTCAGATTTATTGCGTTATCATTTGAGATATAACTTTATCAATCAGAGTTCTCAGATTTATTATGTTATGGGTTGAAATATAACATTATCAGTCAGGTTTATTACATTATCAGTTGAGACATTACGTTATCAGTCAGGTTAATTACATTATCGGTTCAGATATAACATTATCAGTCAGGTTTATTACATTATCAATCAGAGGTTTATTATGTTATTGGTTGAGATTTTACATTATCAGTCAGGTTTATTACATTATCGTTTAAGATATGACATTATCAGTCAGAGTTCTCAGATTTATTATGTTATTGGTTGAGATATAACATTATCAGTCAGGTTGATTATATTATCAGTCAGAGGTTTATTACGTTATCGCTTGAGTTATGACATTATCAGTCAGAGTTCTCAGATTTATTATGTTATTCGTTGAGATATAACATTATCAGTCAGGTTGATTACATTATCAGTCAGAAGTTTATTACGTTTTTGGTTGAGATATGACATTATCAGTCAGGTTTATTACATCATCAGTTGAGATATAACATTATCAGTAAGGTTTATTACGTTATCGGTTGAGATATGACATTATCAGTCAGAGATTTCAGATTTAGTACGTCATTGGTTGAAATATAACATTATCAGTCAGGTTTATTACATCATAAGTGGAGGTATTACATTATTAGTTGATTCATTACATAATCAGTCAGAGTATAATTACACTATCAGTTGAATTATTACATTATCAGTCAGGGTTTATTACGTTATCAGTTGAATTATTACATTTTCAGCAATGGGTGTATTGTACTGATCAGTATTACAAAACTTTCCAATTCGCAAAAGTGAATATGCTAGCAAATGAAACTTTCAATTTCCTTAGGTTGAATTGCCTATCTCCCCTTAAATGAAACTGCCATACATTGCAACATGTAATATATTGGCCATAAATGTCACTCAAAAAGTTTTTTGTACACTTGTGATGTGTTGATATGCAGGCAGAACACAAAAGGATACACATTGAAACACATAAAAAAGATGATACTCAATCAAGATATCTGGCACCCCTGCCTAGTCAACACCAATGTTCGATGCATGAATGTTTCAAACTACTCTAAAATGAATTTGTGTGAAACTTTGAAAAGGTTTGGGAAAGTTATTACATTATCAGTAAGAGTGTATTACATTATCAGTTAAGTCATGTTATTACATTATACGGTTATGCCTTATTACGTTATCAGTTGGCCAAGTTTATTACATTATCGGTAAAGTTTATTACGCTATCAGTTAAGTATTGCATTATGAGTAAATGTTATTACATTATCAGTTGAGTATTACATTATCAGTAGTTTATTACATTATTAGTTGTAACGCACGTTGCATACGCGCCTCAATTCATCTATTGACTTGATGATAATCCTAAACATCTTTTCTGAAACTTTGATTTGATGTGTGTATTGCAGTTTGACATGGGGATTCAGGTTGTTGTGACCTCTCTACTCCTTAGTGGTGTGGAGAGCAAAGAATGGTTCATCACCGCTTACACGATTAGCTTCTCTAAAGACGACAAGACATGGACGGGGTACTCTATGTATGGGAACGATTCGTCTCCAATGGTAATTGTCAACACTTATTAATTTACGCCAGGAGCATGCACATGGCCTTACACACACACACACACCTATATATATATATATATATATATATATATATATATATATATATATATATATATATATATATATATATATATATATATATATATATATATATATATATATATATATATATATATATATATATATATATACATATATATATACATATATATATATACATATATATATACATATATATATATATATATATATATATATATATATATATATATATATATATATATATATATATATATATATATATATACATATATATATACATATATATATATATATATATATATATATATATATATATATATATATATATATATATATATATATATATATATAGGCCTTACACACACACACACCTATATATATATATATATATATATATATATATATATATATATATATATATATATATATATATATATATATATATATATATATATATATATATATACATATATATATACATATATATATACATATATATATATATACATATATATATACATATATATATATATATATATATATATATATATATATATATATATACATATATATATATATATATATATATATATATATATATATATATATATATATATATATATATATATATATACATATATATATAGATAGAGAGAGAGAGAGAGAGAGAGAGAGAGAGAGAGAGAGAGAGAGAGAGAGAGAGAGAGAGAGAGAGAGAGAGAGAGAGACATCTTATAAGCAAATCAATGCTTTCGAAAGTGTCTGGCTTGAATATCCAATTTCTGGTACAACAGTCGCGCATCATTTCTTTTGCTATGTCGTTAGCAACCCTTCTTTTGTATCAAAAGGTTTTGAGAGGGTGGTTGCTCAGTGACTGACAAGTTACATGACAGATAACAATCTACATGAATATCTTCAATCTGCATATAAACCTGGTCACAGCACAGAAACAGTACTGATGAAGGTACAGAATGGCATCCTTACAAGCATTGGCCAGCATGGAATTGTTATACTGATTCTGTTGGACCTAGTGCAGCATTTGATACCATTGACCATGATCATTGACCATGATATGTTGTTTTCTAGAATGGAAAGCACTCTCTCAAGGGCCAAACCTTAAATGGGTCCGCTCATACCTTTCTGATTGTACTCTTCGAGTTCAGATAGATGATTCATTCTCCGCATCACAGCTGATCTTATTATCTGTACCACAAGAATCAGTGTTGGGCCCACTGCTCTTCTTGGTTTACCTCCTATCCTTAGGAATACTACTACAAAGGCATGGTCTAAAACTCCATGCTTATGCGGATGATACACAACTATACATCCCTATCAATCAGCATGCAATTAACATAGGGGTAGCAAAATTGGAAAATTATTGACACTGACATCTATATATTGATGTCTCAAAATAAACTCAAACTGAATGCAGACAATAACAGAGGTTCTCGGTATGGGTAACCCTCAGATGTGGGTAAAAATCTCTTTTCCTAGTATTAAAATAAATGGTCTATAAATAGTACCAGTTCTTAATGAACCAGTTGGTAATCCGAGTGCTGTTTTCGATCCCAATATGAACATGTCTGCACATGTATCAAAATTATCAAGTCCACAATTTACCACCTTAGAAGCACTGGGAAAATAAGAAATGTTCTCAATACTGACGCAACCAAGAGTGCCATTGTCTCACTGGTGACATCACGCATTGACTATTCTAATGACATTCTCTCTGGAATTACTGATGAGTTACTATGCAGGCTTCAGAAAATCCAACATAATGAGCTACTCCAAAATGTATGACCACACTACAAAAATTCTAAAATATCTTCACTGGCTTCCCATCGGGAAATGGATTGAGTTCAAGATTCTGCTTTTGGCTTTTAAATGCATGCAGGAATGTGCTCTTCTATACTTGAGGTAATTGCTAGTCAAACAAGCCAATACAAGGACACTAAGATCAAACACTAAGAAACTATCACAGATACCACACACTAATTTGACAGAGCGTCTGTAATGGTGAGAGAGCCGTCTGTGCCTATGCACCACGCATTTGGAATGAGCTCCTTGACAACAGACAACATCAAGGCTACTGATAGTGTGCAAAACTTCAAGACACAGCTGAAAACATTGCTATTTCGAAAGTGTATTTGACTTTATGGACCATAAACATCTGTCCACTGACTATTCTTTATAAAGCGCATCTGAACATTATAGGTGGAAAGGGCTATTCATAAAATTTCAATTATTATTATTATTATCATTATTATTATTATTATTATTATTATTATTATTATTATTATTATTATTATTATTATTTCTATTAAGACTATTTGGTTAGTAATCACATTAATTAGCTAACCTCGTGCATTACAGAAGAAAATAGGTCACATAGTCCCTTCTTTTTTGTTTATATATGTATTGGTAGGCAATTAACAAAATTCACTGCTCCTTAAATCTAGAGAAGAGGCCACTAGGTCAGTAGTGTTTGTTCCAATATCACTCAGTACTATGAGGTATATGTCATAATCTGCTATGTCTTTAAAACAAAATGTCCTTATATATGATTTCAATGAAATTCAAATGCAAGTTGCATTTTCCAGTCCCCTATTGATGTTTCTGAAATCCAGCAAGTCAATAACAGACAAACTATAAATTTAGAATAGTGTTCATTTTGTTTGATGCTTAGCCCCCTATGGTTAAGTGCAGAAGGATCATGTGCCAAAGGGCTACATGCAATACCCAAGCCAATTAAATCCCTGCTAGGTGGGCCCAGGAAACGGTGGGGATATTGCTAGAACTCTGGCACTATCCCCATCCCTTTGCAACCCAATAGATGTAACAATTTTCATCCGTGTGGCTGATTACTTGAGCCAGTTTTAATGATTCTAGTGTTAACAACTGTTAGATCGATGTTTCGAATCAAGTCCCTATCACTCAAGCCTGGTGTCTGGGTGTGAATGCACCAGTCGGCAATGTTCCCACCCAGAAGTCAGCATGTCGTGAATTCATCAGCAATAGCTTCGTATTGCGTAACAGCTTTCAAAGGGATTAAAATGACCGATGAACAAACACTTACTGAAATATCTTATGCAATAGAATACTAATTGAAATAGTATTTTTCGGATTGCTAAGTTAACATCCATTAGATCGGCATACAAAAGAAATAATGGTATTGGGTCTTTTGGGGTAAAGTGCTTATCTATTTGTGAAAGATATTTAGACGTCCCCCCTACCAATTAGATGCTTCAAATGTTGATGAATTGATCACTCAATCAGATATGTACATTACATTTTAGATATTTGAAGGAGTCAATAGCACCAAACCAAAAAGGCATACCGTGTTGCCAATACCAGTAGAAGCTCGGAAAATCAAGATAACCGCTGTATCAAATGTCGGTCGAATTGCAGCAAAGATCGAACTCTACGGTTGTGGTGTTGGTGAGTAGCATTTACAGCTCTTTATGCTGCAATTTTGAAGTATTATCTATATATAATACTTGTACAGTCTTATATATTGGGTTATAGCATTTATCCCATTAATGCCTGAAGTGAACATACTCTGACAAATGTAAAATATCTAGACAATTGATTAACAAATGCAGCTGGCCTTGGGTTTTCTCGCAATATTTTTTTCAAATATAACTTTAGTTTATTAGGTTTTGTTTAAAATGATCAGGTTGTGAGCACACTTAAGATAGATTTAGAAAAAATCTAAAACTGGGGTGAAAAAAAATGAAAATATATCCTCAACAAGGCAAGACTCAATGAAAGGCCTTAGAGTATTGGTTGTTCTCGTTTCAGCTTTCGGTCTGTCTTTAACCCGTATGCTGCTGGTGGCTTATTTGACCAATGCAAAAAGATGCAAAAGACTTTTTTTTTTAATTAATGAAACCCTGGCATATGAGAGTACTCAGCAAGAGATATCCAATTGATACCGATATGACAGGGTTTTGATGTTTTTCAAAAATCTTTGCACTCTTGTGCTACGGACGAAAGTAGCCTTAGCATTGTAAGGGTTAAGCATGTAAACTGCAACTGTAATCGGTGGCTAATAACAGCTATCGTTCTTTCTCTACTGTTTAATTTCAGTTAATGGCTGCCCTACCCTATCAGCTAAGAAGTACTCCAATAGCATAAACCCTTCAGTCTGTTTTCATTTCCACTACGCCAGAAAGCTGAACATACCTTGTATTAACAAAGGGGCAATGCTGGATAGAGAATTTACTTGCTTGGCAAACGGAACAGTTGTCGCCACAAACATACATTGCAATTACAGTAAGTTGTCTATTTATGTCAGATTAGATAAATCACTATTATCTATCAAACATTAGAATACACACCTAAGATAAAACTAGGATAATTAAATGTCGTTCTTTGGCATGATTGTGGTAGTAGAAGTAAGGGATGAATATATGTGAGGGCCATTTCTTTTAAGTTTGGAAACATTTTTATTGTCAAGCAAATCCATGATGGACACAGAAACCAATTACAGCATAAGGGCCATTTTTTGTCTGAGTACACCAGGGATTTCCATCAGTTTGCATCTAATCGCTGATCAATACTCAGATACAAAGCTGTCTAGATTTGGGTTTTCACTGAGTGACTCAAAGATTAGATTCCTGCACCAGTTGACCGAACGCATGCCAGTGACTGGTTGTACAAACAACCACAAATAGCCTGTCAAAAAATGAGCCAAATACACAAATGACCCACGTAGCTTGCGAATCAAAGCTAAGTTTAATGATGAGGTCATCCATTCAGCTATGCTCAGGGAACAGGGTGACAACTGGGTGTACGGTCGTGTATCATGCCCGGGTTGTCCACGCATTTAGTGCAGGAATTAAATGTCGGCACTGTACATGACAGTTTGGTTTTCTGTAGGCACCAACCTGGCTCTCCTACAACCGGCCTTTCAATCATCTCTGTACGACGTTGGGCAAACGGATCATGCAAGCTATTGTGGGGTTGATGGTCAGAGGATGTCCTGCACTAATACGCTAGAAGCTGATAATTCCTGGTTCGTTGTGCAACTGAATGCCACCACCTCCGTCACTAGCGTAGTGCTCACCAATAGGGCTCATAGCTGGGGTGAGTTCAAAAACATTGTTTTCAAGCTCTCAACCTAAAGTTCATTAACTTATACATGCAGTCATACACTTACAAAAGTATACAAATATACATACATACATACATACATACATACATACGTACATACATACATAAAGACATACATTTATACATACATACATTTACCAATGTCATCATTGTAATTTCATTTTCTTCTCACAAGGGGGGAATATGCGTTTAGGGAATATTTTTCCTTATCTTTCCTTTCATATTGTATGAGGCGCCGTTGTGGACAAAAGTAAAAAGCACAGCATAAATGTATGTAAAAACTTTGAAATTAACTATATTTTCAATGAAAAATAAAGAAAAACTTTGAAATGAAATAATTTGCACTGTAAAAATAAACAAAACATTGGAAACTTTGTAAAAAACTTTGAAATAAAAATTTATTGCGTTGAGAAAAGTCAAAGAATCAATGTTATTTTTCAAAGATAGGCTGAAATTTACATTTAATTCTCTATAAAAGTTCAGCAAAATTTTCTTTGATAATATAACATTTTTTAATTTCTCAATGCCTTTCTTTAAACATCTCAACGCTTTTTACTTTTTTTTTTGGAAGTCTTACTATTTTCTTTTGGAAGTTTTCCTTCTAAATCTCACTGTAATTTTATCAATTCTCACTGCGTTTTTATGCATCATCCGGGTCATGAGGCTTCTATAAATACCTTCATGACGACAATATAGCGTGCGATCTCAATCTTACGCACGTGATCGTGAACTTGAGTACATATCAGTGACCTTTGATAGACGGGTGGGGAGTAGACACTCCGTGCCTTAACGTTATGCACCAGTCAATTGAATTCCAGGGAGGGGGGCCGGGCGATGTCGGGCTTATTCTGTTTAGTACACCAAAAATGGCAAAAAGCTGCCCCACAGGGTGGGGACATAACTAATTAGTAGGGCGACGATATAGGCCGGGGCACGGGGCGGGGATAGTGAATACCACCCAAATCCTCCTTATGCCAAAATCCTATTTACTTGTTTATGATTAGCCGAATCTGCCGTCTAAAAGTGAATAAACAAATGGTATGGGATATTGTCATAATGATACGACCGGCACTGAATGTGGCTAGTATGAAATTATCTTTTTTATATAAATACGAGGAAAAAAACAAGAATTTTAACAAAAACAAACCGGGAAACAACCACTGATGATTACTGAATCTCGTAAAATTTGGAGGATAACACTTTAATTATAATAAGACTACAAAGCAAAGCTTTAAATGCTCGCGAATCTCGAAAATATTTGTGAAATAACCACACAGTATGACTATGAGTAGTGATTGACGAAAAATTAATGGCATAACAATTGCTACGATTTCAACCTATCCAGCGTGCAACATAACCACTTGTCCAGTCGCAAGTGAATTGGGCAAAAAACGGCAATCTAGCAAGCAGAACAAGACCCTTTAATACTAATGCCCCGCTCGCCATTTAATTCTGTTAAAGCTGTTGTGAAATGACGATGTTGCCATAGCAGGGTGCAACATAGGTTCCAAAACATAACTTGCCAAGCAATGCATACTACCCTAAAGTTTACTTGCCCACGCTGGCACTTCCACTTGTCCCACAACCCTGTTTAACTAAGGTGATTTACATTGACTCTGCCAAAAGACATTTCTTGCCGAGCGGGGCATTAGTATTAAAGGGTCTTGTTCTGCTTGCCAGATTGCCGTTTTTTGCCAAATTCACTTACGACGGGACAAGTGGTTATGTTGCGCGCTGGACAGGTTGAAATCGTAGCAATTGTTATACTAGTACATGAGCCAGACCATATTTCGGTACCAATTTGCTGAATAAATCCAACAATGATTTTTGGTTAGCATGATATCTCAAGTGTCCAAAATCAGTTGATGGACTTCCGGGGCAGTTTGCGAAATACCCTTTTGGCGGCCATCTTTAAAGATGGCTGCCATATTTTCATCAAATTGAATGGAGTCAGGAAATATTGAATAACTATTCACCAGAATGTCCTAGGAACATGTGATTTGGCACAAAATGTTTGTAATAACATTCTGCTTTTCATGATATATAATTTGTTACCTTTTGTTGGAATTATTTGTTAAAAAAATATAGAAAAACATGAAAAAAATGTGATTTTTTATGTCATTTTCAGGATGTGCTTTAAAATGTTTTCTATTTATCAATGTTAGAATACATTTAGGCCAACCCTTGTCTTGGTTTGGTTAGCCTGATATCTCAAGTGTCCAAAATCAGTTGATGGACTTCCGGGGCAGTTTGCAAAATACCCTTTTGGCGGCCATCTTTAAGGATGGCCACCATATTTTCATTAAAATGAATGGAGTCAGGAAATATTAAATAACTATTCACCAGAATGTCCTATAAACATGTGAGATGTTTCAAAATGTTTGTAATAACATTCTGCTTCTGATGATATATGAATCGCTATCTTTTGTTGGAATTATTTGTTAAAAAAATAGAGAAAAACATGAAATAAAATGTTGTTTTTAGGTCGTTTTCATGATGTGCTTTAAAAAGTTTATTATTTATCAATGTTAGAGTACATTAAGGCCAACTCTTGTCTTGTTTTGGTTAGCCTAATATCTCAAGTATCCAAATTCAGTTGATGGACTTCCGGGCCTGTTTGCAAAATACCCTTTTCGCGGCCAAGATGGCCGCCATATTTTCAACAAATTGAATGGGGTCAGGAAATATCGTATAACTATTCACCAGAATGTCCTATAAACATGTGGGTTAGCTTAAAATCTTTGTAGTAAATTTCTGCTTATGATAATATATGATTTGTTACCTTTAATTGGTATTATTTGTTAAAGAAATAAAGAAAAACATGAAAATATTTGATTTTTGTATGTCGTTTTCATGACATACTTTAAATTTTTTCTATTTATCAATGTTAGAATACATTTAGGCGAACTCTTGACTTAGGTCATCTGGACTAGAATATAAGGCATCCATAAACAATGGTTACAGATCTATTTCCACATTATTGGCTGCTGCACAGGTTATTTTGAACTTCAAATAGATATACATTTTCACATGTTTGGGGTAAGGTAACGCTCTATCTCAAGGAAGTACTACTATGTCATTCTCAATTGATTAGTTCACTTGATTATAGTAACACTTACATTATAAATTCCAATACTATTTGATTTTAAGTATTATCATTGTCTGTTTCCATTTCCTATATTTAATAATATCGTCATTGGCGGGGCCATCGGGCCCGCCTTATCTGGGAAGGTGTTTTGAGATGTACATGGGCAGACGTCACGTGATCTAAATCCTGAGGCCGGACTGAATATAATTCTCTATCCTGATTGGTTATAATATAAATGTTGCCTTTGCCGCGGAAAATCGTGCCTTCCTTATTTTAATTTAGCATTAAGTTTTCAAATATATAAAATATTTTAAGCGAACATAAAGTATATTTTTCAGTATAGGAAGGAAAATTACTAAGAAAAAAAGTACTCTGTGTATAGACTAGCGCCAGTCTCACAATCACGCCACGGATTACAGACTGGTATCGCCCACCATCTATTGTTGGCGTGAAGCGGCTTATAGGACTGCCACTCGTCTACTATGTGTATAGAATGAAATCAGGAGACTTCGTAATCAAACTGGTTCGTAACCAAACTGATGCGTACCCTAGTAGCTTCGCACCCAAGAGATTTCGAAGTCTCCAGCTTGCGCCTAGAATTCCGATATTTGTTTTATTTCTACAAAAATGATACAAATCTAGTCATTATAAATTATTTTCCTCTATAATGTTAATGTTCTTTATACATCCGGTTCCCTCACAAGTTCATAAATAACTTGGCCCCGCCTTTTGACTATTGATGCTTTGCATCTACAACCGTACTTGTTTTGGGCTGGGAGAATGTAAAGTGCCAAAACAGTGACATTCCAAATACCAATTAATCCTTGTTTAAAAAAACCTCATCATTTGCCAATGGGTCTGAAGGTACATACACACATATACAAATATATATATATATATATATATATATATATATATATATATATATATATATATATATATATATATATATATATATATATATATATATATATATATATATATGTGTATATATATATTTATCTATACATCTATCATCTATCTATCTATCTATCTATCTATCTATCTATCTATCTATCTATATATATATATATATATATATATATATATATATATATATATATATATATATATATATATATATATATATATACATATATATCATACGTTAAATCATTTATATATATATATATATACACACATACACACACACACACACACAGTTAATAGCAAACTAAATCTAGGGGTATCCGTCGTGGCCTAGTGTTTACGACACCTGACTCCGAAGCGTATGTTCCCAGGTTCTAGTTTCGGCTGGGTCCTCGAAATAGCGGGTTGGCCTAGTTGCTTTATGAAGGTGCGGCGTTGTGGAGGACTGTCTATGGTCCTTCTGAAACTGAAAGACCTCATGGAACTACTCGTTAAGAGAAGGGAATTTTGTTCCGGTTCCGGGTTTCTATCTCGTCGCGATATGACCTAAGCTGTTGAAAGCGAGGTCAACCCCAAATCTTCCTTCCTTCCAAACTAAATCTAGGTGTAACCTTTAAACTTGTTCACTCAGTGTCACTATCACTATATCACTGTCATCCACATACTGCTCAACCTCATCATCTTCTTAAATGTTAGAACAGTCCTGCAATTTGCACATTGGGTTGCAGTGGACACCATTCAATACACACAGGCAGTCTTCATCACAACGTCTATAGCACATATAGGACATTAATGTCAAGCTAGCGGAATGTTGTCATCATTTCTAAAGACACGGATGTCTTCATTATCCTCCTCACTCTCCACATAGATACAGGCAGTTTGCAACACCATCAACTCCTTTGCTGGCCAGGATAAGGTCAAGCCTCTCAATTTGATCCAAAAGAAGCAGAAGTTCAGAGAGGTGTTCATGGCTTTAGGGCAGGATTGGCATGTTACAGATGAGATGCTCCATACCATACAATCATTCACTTGTAGCATGTATTGTTTGAATACAACTGCCAAGGAATTCAATACACTCAGGTATGAAATGTTCCGTGCAAAGAAGTGTGACTTTTCATCTGGCCAGCTCCCCCCTTGCAAAGATTCATTGGAACAGCACAGATACCGTGCTAACTACCAAACAGCAATCTGGAGGAAAGGTCTGCAAAATTCATAGGAGATACCTAGTCCAGCAAGTCAATATGGGTGGGATGTAGTAGGTGGAAAACTATAGGGATATGCTGGCTCACAGGAGCACCAGCTGTGTGTAGTGAATGGCCTCCGCTGCACCCCAGCGTGCAAATTTCGGGACTGTGCCAACACCCAAGAAGATGATGAGGTTGGCCAGTAATATATTCAGATAACAGTGATGGTGACACTCAGTGAATATGTTTAAAGGTTACACCTAGATTTAGTTTGGTACAAATTGTGTGTATATCTATCTAGCTATCTATCTACCTATATATATATATATATATATATATATAGATATAGATAGATAGATAGATAGATGCACACATTTTTGCGAACGTGCCAAAACTTGAATATAAACAAAGCAAATGATCCATGTGTTTTGTACGAAAAATTCTTTCATAATGACTATATATATATATATATATATATATATATATATATATATATATATATATATATATATATATATATATATATATATATATATATATATATACATATATATATATATAGAGAGAGAGAGAGAGAGAGAGAGCAAGAGACAGAGAGAGAGAGTGAGAGACAGAGAGAGAGAGATACCTTCATTGCCAAATGATGTTTAGGTTTTTTTAACAAGGATCAATTGGTATTTGGAATGTCAGTTTTGGCACTTCATATTCTCCTATCGCAAAATGCCGATAAATTAAGTATAGGAAATGTAAACAGACAACAATAATACGTAAAATCAAATAGTATTGGAATTTATAATTGAAGTGTAACTATAATCAATAAAACTAATCAATGAGAATTACATAGTATTGAGATACAGTGTTACCTAACCCCAAATATGTGAAAATGTATATCTATTTGAAGTTCAAAATAACCTGAGCAGCAGCCAATAAAGTGGAAATAAATATGTAACCATTGTCTATGGATGCCTTATAATCTAATCAGATGACCTGAGTCAAGTGTTGGCCTAAATGTATTCTAACATTAATAAATAGAAAAAAAAATTAAGAGCTTGTCATGAAAATGTCATAAAAAATCACATTTTTTTATGTTTTTCTCTATTTTTCTAACAAATATTTCCAACAAAAGGTAACAAATCATGTATCATCAGAAGCAGAAAGTTATTACAAACATTTTGAGCCAACTCACATGTTCCTAGGACATTCTGGTGAATAGTTATTCAATATTTCCTGACTCCATTCATTTTGGGGAAATATGGGGGCCATCTTTAAAGATGGCCGCCAAAAGGGTATTTTGCAGACTGCCCCGGAAGTCCATCAACTGATTTTGGACACTTGAGATATCAGGCTCACTAAAACAAGACAAGAGTTGGCCTAAATGAATTCTAACATTGGTAAATAGAAAACTTTTTAAAGTACTTCATGAAAACGACATGAAAAATCACATTTTTTTCATGTTTTTCTCTATTTTCTTAACAAATAATCCCAACAAAAATTGACAAATCATATATCGTCAGAAGCAGAATGTTACTACGCACATTCTGGGCTAACTCACATGTTCCTAGGACATTCTGGTGAATAGTTATTCAATATTTACTGACTCCATTCAATTTGGTGAAAATATGGTATTTCGCAAACTGCCCTGGAAGTCCATCAACTGATTTTGGACACTTGAGATATCAGGCCAACCAAAAATCATTGTTGGATTTATTCAGCAAATTGGTACCGCATCCTCAAATTTTGGGGTCTGGCTCATGGACTATACCATTAATTTTTGGTCAATCACTACTCATAGTCATACTGTGTGGTTATTTCACAAATATTTTCGAGATTCGCGAGCATTTAAAGCTTTGCTTTGTAGTCTTATTATAATTAAAGTGTTATCCTCCAAATTTTACGAGATTCAGTAATCATCAATGTGTTTGTTTCCCGGTTTGTTTTTGTTAAAATTCTTGTTTTTTTCCTCATATTTATATAAAAAAGATAATTTCATACTAGCCACATTCAGTGCCGGTCGTATCATTATGACAATATCCCATACCATTTGTTTATCCACTGTTAGACGGCAGATTCGGCGAATCATAAACAAGTAAATAGGATTTTGGCATAAGGAGGATTTGGGTGGTATTCACTATCCCCGCCCCGTGTCCCGGCCTATATCGTCGCTCTACTAATTAGTTATGTCCCCACCCTGCGGGGCAGCTTTTTGCCATTTTTGGTGTACTAAACAGAATAAGCCCGACATCGCCCGGCCATTTCCCGGCCCCCCTCCCGGGGATTCAATTGACTGGTGCCTAACATTAAGGCACGGAGGGTCTACTCCCCACCTGTCTATCAAAGGTCACTGATATGTACTCAATTCACGATCACGTGCGTTAGATTGAGATCGCACGCTATATTGTCGTCATGAAGGTATTCCCTGAGTTATTTATAGAAGCCTCATGACCCGGATGATGCGTAAAAACGCAGTGAGAATTGATAAAATTACAGTGAGATTTAGAAAGAAAACTTCCAAAAAAAATAGTAAAACTTCCAAATAAAAAAGTAAAAAGCGTTGAGATTTTTAAAGAAAGGCATTGAGAAATTGAAAAATGTTATATTATCAAAGAAAATTTTGCTGAACTTTTATAGAGAATTAAATGTAAATTTCAGCCTATCTTTGAAAATTTACATTGATTCTTTGACTTTTCTCAACGCAATAAATTTTTATTTCAAAGTTTTTTACAAAGTTTCCAATGTTTTGTTTATTTTTACAATGCAAATTATTTCATTTCAAAGTTTTTCTTTATTTATCATTGAAAATATAGTTAATTTCAAAGTTTTTACATACATTTATGCTGTGCTTTTTACTTTTGTCCACAACGGCGCCTCATAATATTGCTTGATGCTCAAACCATCATCCTAGTTGTTTGTGGCCGTATTTACTGCATGATATATACTCATTTGATGACATTCAACTTTCAATTTGACCTTGCTACGCTTAAAGCACGTACCACAATAAGCTGATTTTCTACTTGAACCTAGTCTGGCTGGTATGGGACAGTCTCACTCTAATCAAGAATGTTCACTACCTCCTTGCTTTACTGTACCTCCATTACTATTGGCAGCATCCCCATCGGAGTATGTCTTGTAAGCAGACTGCAAATCTAGACATTCTTTTCCTACAGGTTCGCGACTTCATAAGGTAGTGATTGGTGTAGGACATCAATTTAACGCATCATCGAGCACCTTGAATCGCACATCATTTTCAATTTGCGGATATAGGCCAGAAAGTGTACCTACAGGTGGCACCATCAACATTAACTGCAGCTCTCCATCAATTGGAACCTATGTCGCCATCTGGTTGAATGTTACAACGAAATACATTTTAACTGTTTGTGAGGTAGAGGTATACGGCAAAGGTAATTATTCAACCCATTATCACCTGAGGTGGTTCTGGTTGCCAGAATTGGCAGGTTCTGCTACCTTGGAGATGTTTATTTTAGATAAATGAAATTATTTTGAGACAACCATAATCCCCTTATTTACTATTGTCAATCATGAAAATGTATTGTTAATAGGTTATAGAGGTTGATGCTTTAAATGTTGCGAACGTGTCTGTGCTTACAATGGTTAACTTTGGATTCCTTTATTGCATTCATTACATTTTCCAGATGCTCCGATATGTGAAAATGTAACAGTGCATAAGGGCAGCAATGAAACTGAAATACTAAGTGGATATCAGGGACAAAGCAGACATATCAACTGTGAAAACGGATATGAAACGCTCAATGGTGTTGGCTACAGTACGGCATGTCATGCCAACAGAACTTGGACCAATGTAGACAATTGTACAGGTAAAATATTAATGTGCTGGATGACATGTTACCAGTCAATCTATAGAATATATTGCCATACAAGATTCCAGTGCGGCCATTTAATGAGAGTTTGATAAAGGGTTATAATACAGCTTACTTCTTTGTCTATGATGATGAGTCAAAAGCTATAGCACTCACTTTTCTGCTAATGCTATTGTCACCAGAAAATTGTGGTCAAACCAGGTTAAAATGATAACCAATAGAGCATTATGCCATATACATCTTACACATACACATCACCTGTCATGAATTGATATATCTTTAGAATAAGAAATGGTTTAAGGACATTTTGATAAAGGATGTTTCTCTTGTTGAGTAAAACATTCTCATTTTAATTTATTTAAATTTTACAAAGTTTATTAACTTGATTTTGTCAAACCACACTTTGATTTTATCTTTTGTTTAATGGGGCAGATTTGGTTTCACGCTATTTCTACTTTAGGCACCATGGAGACAGCTGAAAGACCCTTTCAGAGTATTTAAAGAGACAAAGGATTCCTCTTTTGTCAAGATACAATCTTAGTTGCTGAAGCGTCGTACAGCCTAACAAACAAACAAAATCAACAAAGGACAAGTTTCTCAATACCCTGAAATGAAATTCATATCCACTGCTAAATCTTTGTTAGTAGCTAGACTTAAATATAGGGTTTCATCCTAAAGAAATATCTTTAAATACTTTCTATTGTTTAATTGATTCAACAGACATGGAATACTAGTTAAATCATCTTTTTAATTACCGGAGCAATCAGCTGGCCAGGCCCTCAGAGCTAGTTTGAGCCTGAAGCCCCGGGGGCTTTGCAACAATTGTTGGAAACACGGCGGCTCCATGCGTTCGCATAATGACCATTAGGTTAGCGCTATTAAGCCCTCCTCAGGACAGGCGCATGAGCCAAGTGAGCGCGATTAGGCATTCCATGGGGCAGGCTGGTGTGCATGACGAAGGACAAGTAGCGCTTTGTGTTGTGAAGTAGTTTTAGATCAATATCAATCAACAACATATTCACAGGCTCATGGTCATCTTAACTGAAAGACAATTATAGTGCTTATAGCATAACATAACTTCTATATCTTGAAATGTGTATATACCTTCTGCTATTGGTAAAACTTATTTGAACTAGATCATTGTATTTCCAGTTGTAATATGTGAAAATATGACCATGGTTGATAATATGTGCCCACTTTATTGTCTACTATGATGTAGTATATGGAATATTCCTGCCAATGGCACCCAAATGTGCGATCACTTTTTGCTTATACTATTGTCACTTAAATATTGTGGTCAAAAGCTTAAGAGCCCAAAATGAATACCGATAGAACATGATCCCGCAATCATCTTGCACATGCAAATTGTTTGAAATGATGTATCTTAAAAAATAAGTAATTATTTGAAGAAATGTCAATGAAAGATGTTCCTCCTGTTGAATCAAACATTCTCATCTTTGATATGATTTTAGATTTTTAAAGAAATCATGACCACAATTTGTCAGACCATACCCAGTATATATTTTGTTTAGAGCAGTAAGTTTGTGTTTAGCCTATTAACACTTTACGCACATAGATGAAAAGCTGAGATCAAAGAAATACCTTCCTAGTCCTATCTTTCTTGGAAGTGACAAAGTCTAAGAAAACAAGCTAAATCAACATTGCCATTCATTTTATTGTTTTTTTTTCTGTGAAAACATAATTTGTATACCACCTTTGATGACTAAATATCCTTCTGTTTGCCTGTCTATTCATATTTCTACTTGAGTATCTATTTCCCACAGCTGTCTTGATTTGCAAATGATGACTAGATATACTTCTGTTTGTGTTTGGTTTTGTAAAAAACTGCATTAAGGTGCATCATCTCCTAAAACTACCACATCTGGTGGCAAAGTATCCAAAGATATCATAAACTCCATTGACTACTCTGTAGCTGTTTTAAAATGAGTGCTACCAGACATTTCACTGATATAATGATGAACACAGCCATTTGTGTCCACAATAAACTTGACACTGATGGAATCGCATAACTTTCCATGGTGTCCACATAAATAGGCAATCAAGAGCATAGTATGGTCTTTGAATCATCAATTCAATTATGGCCCCATCAATATACAAAATGACTTTTTTCATATGTCCATAGATATCTTGAAATCGCATGGATATCTCTTGAAAATCCTGAGGTCTTGGGAAAGAATTCCAATCTGGAGCAGATCCCATGAAGTAACCAACAACGTCATGGTATATAAATGAAATGTGCTTTCTGCAACTCCCCTCATTTGGCCACTTGGCTGTAAAAGTCACCACTTGCAAGGTTATTCAAGAAAGTTGTCATACTCCTTTCAGACGTCCACTGTCTCACTTGTCCATTTTGTGATAATCTTGCAATATTTCGCAAAAACTGAGCTTGAGTTAACCTCATGTGCCTATCCATATTTTCATTACTATATGCAGAAACTCGATCATTATTTTGTGCCCTTAAGTTAGCCACAAAACAGTGTTAACACCTAAGCCGTTGCTGTTAAGGCCTTCAGGTAAGTACATGGGTACCATGCTCTCTTCAACACCCTTCACTGGTCTACACTAACATTTGCCATCGTCTGGCATGAAACTATGTGTCTTAAGAATAAGTAACCATTTAAATAGGCTTTATATTTTAAAAAAAATCCTAACTTGAATTCGTCAGACCAGACCGTGTATATCTTTTGCTTATAGGAGTAAGTTTGTTCTCAGCCTATTTACACTTTATGCACACAGATGAAAAGTTAGAAGACCACATCAGAGTAATCAAAGAGACAAAGGAATATCTTCCTGGTCCAATATTTCTTTGAACTAACATAAAACCTAACAAAACAAGCTAAATCAACATTGTCATGCATTTTATAGATTTTTTCTTTATGTTTTTTGGCCAAACATAATTTGTTTATTACCTACTCAGTTACAGGGGCCTACTGTGATTTCATCATGATTTTGGCTAGTTACATGTCTCATCCAAATACAACATATTCCATGCCTGTGCATTGATATTTCTACTTGAGTATTTATTTCTTACAGCTGTCTTAATTTGCAAATGATGTCTAAATATCCTTTTGTTAGTGTTTGGTTTCGTAAAAGGCTGTGCTGTCTCCATACAGAAGACTCTTCAATAGTAATTGTTTCTCTATGCCATGGCATGAAATTGATATATACCCAAGTTTCTGGTTATCTGTTAGTATCTAGAGTAATTTGTTTACTTAAATGAAGGAGTTCATATTTCTAGAAATATCTTTCATTAAATGCCATGTTTACATTGATGTAAAGTACAAGGAATACATGCCTAATATCATGATCCCTTTCAATCAACAACAATATCTTATGCTTTATGTGTGGCTTTCTGCAATTAAAGCCAAACATAGAGCTGATAACACTATATAACTCATATACTTTAAACGGTAAGTGTGCTTTTTGCAGTTAGTAAAGACTGATCGATATGAACTCATCTATTAAATTTCAGCTGTGATATGTGGAAATGTGACCATATCCATAGGTGGCAATGAAACTGCAATCCTTAGTGGACACTACAGACAAAGCAGAGGTGTCTCCTGTGAACAGGGTTATGAGGCATTCAATGCTAGTGGGTACACTACTCAATGTCAGGCCAACAGGACATGGTCCATTTCTGTGAATTGCACAGGTGAGAGATCACTCCTTGATAAACGGATAATTATGCCTTTTAAATTTGGATGTTTATTTTTACACTACTGAATGTCAGACCAACAGGACATGGTCCAACATAGTGAATTGTACAAGTAAGAGAGGCGTAATCACTGTCTTGAGTTTGCCAATACCCCCCAATTCCCTCCCCCATTTTATACTCTGATATAATGATACACATTGCAGATTGAAGTTTCGTTGCTCAGCATTGAGGTTACGTCCTACGAATGAATGAATCACACCCCTCTAAAGGCCTCTGTATGCAGCATCTCCTAAAACTACCACATCCGGTGGCAAAGTATCCAAAGTTGTCATAGACTCCATTGGATACATTGAATAGCTGTTTTATAATGAGTGCTACCAGAAATTCCACTAATAACATGATGAACACAGCCATTTTTGTCCACAATAAACTTGACAGTGATTGAATCGCATGACTTTCCATGGCATCCACAGAAATAGGCAATCAAAAGCATGGTCTGGTCTTTGAATCCCAATTATGGCCCCATCAATATACAAAGTGACTTTATTCCTATGTCCATAGATATCTTGAAATGGCATGGATATCTCTTGAAAATCCTTTGGTCTTGGGAAAGAATTCCAATTTGGAGTAGATGCCATGAAGTAATCAACAACGTCATGGGTATATAAATGAAATGTGCTTTCTGCTACTCCTCTCATTTGGCTAACTTGGCTGTAAAAGCCGCCACTTGCAAGGTTGTTCAAGAAAGTTTCCATACTCCTTTCAGACGTCAACTGTCTCACTTGTCCATTTTGTGATCTCCAAGTGTTAATATCATGCAATATTTCGCCAAACTGAGCTTCTGTTAACCTCATGTGCCTGTCCATATTGTCATTACTATATGCAGGAACTCTATCATTATTTTCTGCCCTTAAATTAGCCACAATAAACTGCTGTTGTGGTATGAAAAAAACCTGGCCGCTATTACAAATCTAACACAAACATGTGACTTGAAGTCAAAACACCCAAGACGTTTCTGTTAAGACTTTCAGAAAATATATGGGGACCATGCTCTCATCAACACCTTACACTGGTCAACACTAACATTTTCTGTTACATTTAGTGTCAACACACATATTATGTGATAGATGTGTTACCACCTAGCATATGTACATCACTTCAAAAAGCGTGTTACCACCCGTGGTAACACTAACACCGCTGTTAACATCTCTGTAAATACCATACTTGAAGTCAGCCATCGTCTGGCATGAAATGATGTGTGTTAAGAACAAGTAATTATTTAAAGAAATTTCAAATAAAGGTGTTCCTCTTATTGGATTAAACATTCTCATCATAAATATGCTTTAGATTTTGTTTTCATTTCTTACTTGTGAATTTGTCAGACCATCCCTTGTATATCTTTTGCTTATAGCAGTAAGTTTATTCTAAGCCTATTTACATTTTACACACACAGATGAAAATCTGAGAGACCCCATCAGAATAATCAAAGAGACAAAGGAATATCTTTCTGGTCCCATATTCCTTGGAAGTGACATGAAGCCTAACAAAACAAGCTAAATCAACATTGTCATTCATTTTATTGTTTGTTTTCTTTTTCTTTATTTTTTGTGAAAACATCATTTGTATACCACTTGCTCAGTTACAGGGGTCCACTGTGATTTCAACATTATTTTGCCTAGTTATATGTCTCATCCAAAAACAACATATCCCATGCCTGTGTATTCATATTTCTACTTGAGTATCTATTTCTCGCAGCTGTCTGAATTAGCAAATGATGACTAAATATCCTTTTGTTACCACCTAGCATATGTACATAACTTCAAATAGCATGTTACCACCCTTGGTAACACTAACACCGCTGTTAACATCTGTGTAAACACCATACTTGACGTCAGCCATGGTCTGGCATGAAATGATGTCTTAAGAATAAGTAATTATTTGAAGAAATTTCAATGAAAGTTGTTCCTCTTATTGGATTAAACATTCCTATCATATTTATGCTTTAGAATTTTTTTTTAATTTCTTACTTGTGAATTCGTCAGACCATCCCTTGTATATCTTTTGCTTATAGCAGTAAGTTTATTCTAAGCCTAGTTACATTTTACGCACACAGATGAACAGCTGAAAGACCCCATCAGAATAATCAAAGAGACAAAGGAATATTTATATACCACTTACGCAGTTACAGGGGTCTACTGTGATTTCAACATTATCTTGGCCAGTTACATGTCTCATCCAAATACAACATTTCCCATGCCTGTGTATTCATATTTCTATTTGAGTGTCTATTTCTCACAGCTCTCTTAATTTGCTAATGATGACTAAATATCATTTTGTTTGTGTTTGGTTTCGTAAAAACTGTCTTCATACAAAAGACTCTTCAATAAAAATTGTTACTCTATGCCATGAAATTAGATTGATATGTACTTCCAAATCTTACTATCTTAAAATATAAAGTTTTCAGTAACCCAAGTTTCTAGTTATCTGATAGTATCTAGATTTATGCGTTTACTTAAATTTTTCTAGAAATACCTTTCATTAAATGCCATGTTTTGATTGATGTAAACTACATGGAATACATGCCTATAATCAAGAGCCCTTAAAATTAACAACATCATCTTCTGCTTTATGTGTGTCTTTTTCTGCACTTAAAGTCAAATATAGTGATAAAGCACTGTATAACTCCTATACTTTAAACGGTAAGTGTGCTTTTTGCAGTTAGTAAATACTGATATGAACTCATCTATTATATTTCAGCTGTAATATGTGGAAATGTGACCATATCCATAGGTGGCAATGAAACTGCAATCCGTAGTGGACACTATGGACATAGCAGAGGTGTCTCCTGTGGAGAGGGTTATGAGGCATTGAATGCTAGTGGGTACACTACTCAATGTCAGGCCAACAGGACATGGTCCATTGCTGTGAATTGCACAGGTGAGAGATCACTCTTTGATAAACAGATAGTTATGTCTTTTAAATTTGGATGTTTATTTTATATAAAAGAAATTGAATGGGGATGAACATATTCTGCTCATTCCTAGTAGTTAATAATGAAAATGCTATGAAAATATATCATTTAAAATTTCAGGAAATTTTAGAACTTGAATTTGTTACACCATGTACTGTCTGTCTCCTGTGCAATGCAGCAGGTTTAATTTCACCATATTTACTCTCTGTGGAAGTACATAGAACCAAACCTGCTCGAACAAGGGCCCACTGGGACCTCATACCCTGCAAATTAACCAATTGGTGAATTGCACAGGTAAGCATAGTACGTTGGGTAACAGAAAGTGAAGTTCATTTATTGAATCTCTAAATTTGAAGTCATGTGCAAGCAATAATAATTTTCTTAAGTAGTTAACAAGTGATGCATAAATGACAAGATATTTCAATCCATGTTTCTTATTTATGGGCATGGGCTTCTGAAAACATGTATTGGCATGTTCATACTTCAATACATTGTCCCACTGTTTGTTATTTGTGTTTGGTGTTTGTCTCTGTCTTACCATTTTATCTGTGGAACATTTTCCTTTTGTGAAATTTTGTTTTCGTCATATTTATGCTATATTGTAGAAAATCCAGTGGACATATGTTAACATAGTCAAATATACTCTTGATAAGGAACAATTTCCAGTTGGTCCTAAAGTTTTGCACACTATCAGCAACTTCGCAGTTTATGTGCAGTCATCCATTTATCCTTTACATTTTTAGCTGTAAAGTGCAAAAATGTGACAGTATCGAAAGGCGGCAATGAAACTTTAACACTTACTGGACAGTATGGACAAAAGAGACGTGTGCCCTGCGGACAAGGATATGGTGCGCTCAATAGTACTGGATACACTACTGAATGTCAGACCAATAGGACATGGTCTAACATTGTGAATTGTACAAGTAAGAGAAGCTTAATTACTGGTTGGACTTTGCCTGTAAAAGCCGCCACTTGCAAGGTCGTTCAAGAAAGTTTCCATACTCCTTTCAGACGTCAACAGTCTCACTTGTCCATTTAGTTATCTCCAATTTAAGTGTTATTATCTTGCAATATTTTGCCAAACTGAGCATCAGTTAACCTCATGTGCCTGTTCATATTGTCATTACTATATGCAGGAACTCTATCATTATTTTCTGCCATTCAATTAGCCCCAATAAACTGCTGCTGTGGTATGAAAAAACATGGCAGCTATTATAAATCTAACACTAACATGTGACTTGAAGTCAAAACAGAGTTAACACCTAAGCCGTTTCTGTTAAGGCCTTCAGAAAGTATATGGGGACCATGCTCTCTTCAACACCTTTCACTGGTCAACACTAACATTTTCTGTTACATTTAGTGTCAACACACATATTATGTGATAGATGTGTGTTACCACCTAGCATATGTACATAACTTCAAATAGCATGTTACCACCCTTGGTAACACTAACACCGCTGTTAACATCTGTGTAAACACCATACTTGACGTCAGCCATCGTCTGGCATGAAATGATGTGTCTTAAGAATAAGTAATTATTTGAAGAAATTTCAATGAAAGTTGTTCCTCTTATTGGATTAAACATTCCTATCATATTTATGCTTTAGATTTTTTTTTTAATTTCTTACTTGTGAATTCGTCAGACCATCCCTTGTATATCTTTTGCTTATAGCAGTAAGTTTATTCTAAGCCTAGTTACATTTTACGCACACAGATGAACAGCTGAAAGACCCCATCAGAATAATCAAAGAGACAAAGGAATATTTATATACCACTTACGCAGTTACAGGGGTCTACTGTGATTTCAACATTATCTTGGCCAGTTACATGTCTCATCCAAATACAACATATCCCATGCCTGTGTATTCATATTTCTATTTGAGTGTCTATTTCTCACAGCTCTCTTAATTTGCTAATGATGACTAAATATCATTCTGTTTGTGTTTGGTTTCGTAAAAACTGTCTTCATACAAAAGACTCTTCAATAAAAATTGTTACTCTATGCCATGAAATTAAATTGATATGTACTTCCAAATCGTACTATCTTAAAATAAAAAGTTTTCAGTAACCCAAGTTTCTAGTTATCTGATAGTATCTAGATTTATGCGTTTACTTAAATTTTTCTAGAAATACCTTTCATTAAATGCCATGTTTTGATTGATGTAAACTACATGTAATACATGCCTATAATCAAGAGCCCTTTAAATTAACAACATCATCTTCTGCTTTATGTGTGTCTTTTTCTGCACTTAAAGTCAAATATAGTGATAAAGCGCTGTATAACTCCTATACTTTAAACGGTAAGTGTGCTCTTTGCAGTTAGTAAATACTGATATGAACTCATCTATTATATTTCAGCTGTAATATGTGGAAATGTGACCATATCCATAGGTGGCAATGAAACTGCAATCCTTAGTGGACACTATGGACATAGCAGAGGTGTCTCCTGTGGAGAGGGTTATGAGGCATTGAATGCTAGTGGGTACACTACTCAATGCCAGGCCAACAGGACATGGTCCATTGCTGTGAATTGCACAGGTGAGAGATCACTCCTTGATAAACAGATAGTTATGTCTTTTAAATTTGGATGTTTATTTTATATAAAAGAAATTGAATGGGGATGAACATATTCTGCTCATTCCTAGTACAGCCATTCTCCCTTAAGGGTCCACATAACGAGATTTGCGTGACCCTCGACCCCCTATGGAAAAATACTGCATGAATACTGGCTTACTTGGTATCAGCCAGTAGCTAGGATCAATGTGCATCAGAGTCATGCATAACTTGTGTCCTAACTCTAGTAGAATTTTTTTTTCTGAGGCCGGAAGAGCAACAAGGCGAAACGGACTAACGTGTCCTCAGCAAAGGTTAAAATATGATTTTGTGTGAAAAGATTAAAAAACCGGATTGTTTTAGGAAAACCTCATCTATATTTATTGGAAATATTTTGGATTTTGATATTTCTGACACAAAAACAGAATATTTCATTTTGAAATATACTTTAGGTAGGTCTGTACACGTGTCTTCAATTTTTGTTTGTACATTTTGCATCAAGCTATTTTATGCGGGACATGTACCATATTAAATAGTATTCAATGATTTTTTGGTCTCTACATCTGCGGAAACATCTCAACTTTTCGATTAAATAACAAAAAGTCTGAGACCAAGTTTTAAGAAAGGCCCACAGACCTCGAAATGGGGTAAGGTTGGTGCGTATCGATAACAAGCGCAACTTACGATCGCATTATACCTCCCTATACATGTACTCGTGGAAGATCTTCTTTTTGCATCTAAAAGACCTTCAGGCACAGTACAAATAACGATTGTAACAAATCCAGAAAGAATTATTTCTAAGCCTGCAGGGAAGCATAAGTTCGAAAAACCGTCACATACAAACGTTGTGTAAGTTTCTAGGCAATCCGACATTGCCATCTATCGACAAGCATACAGACTAAAATAATGAGGTTATGGCCTCGTTTTCATTTCTGACGTCAAGAGGGGATGTTAGGCCATGCTGCCAGACTCGTCAGAATCAGCGGTGAGTGTTTTTTCATAAAATTTTTCGATTTCTAATCATGGGATCTTTGAAAAATCGGTGTCATTTTAGGGGTAGGCTAGCATAGAAGCTCCGCTAACAGAAATTTTAAGATGTCTGTGCGTAATTTGACGTAAGTTTAGACAACTTTGAAATATTTTGCTCGTAAATGAATCAAAACAACATGGCAGGGGGTATTTACATCTCGATTTGAGTTGAGGACATTTTCGTTACGTGTTGTTTCATTTGTGCGTTACGTTTTTGAGGACATGGCTTATTTTGACACTTTTCTTTACTTTTTCAGCCGGATAATGTATTCTACACGGCTCAGACCCCTTCCCCTAAGCAATGCAGAGCGGCAACGGCGATATAGGGCGAGGAAAATTGCTGCAATGGGTGATGCCTTCTTGAAAAGAGAAAGTGAAAGGGTCAAAGCTTATCAGAAGAAGGTAGCAGACATGACCGACGAAGAGAAGGCAAGGAACAGGAGGTTAACAAATATAAGGGTCAGGAGACACCGTAAGAAGAAGCGGGAAGAGAAACTGGCTGCTCAGGCTGATGTGGTGGAAGATGAGGACTGGTCAAGTGATGGATCTATCAGTAATGATGATGAGACGGATGATGGTGGTGATAGCAGTGATGGTGGTGATAGAGCACAGGAACTCAGAGGTATGTATTTCAACATTTATTCATTTATTTATTCCTGCACTTAGATGTTCTTGCTGTGAATAAAAAGGTTACTGTTTTATATTCCTGTTTACCTGCTGATTTACTTTTGAATGTATGTACTGTTCTGAACTGGTGCTAATCATAATTTACTGTATGTATGTACCTACCTGATATTTGTCTTGCATCTGCTTAGAAGTAGAAATGTTCTGAACTGGTGCTAATCATTTACTACATATACCTACCAGATATTTGTCTTGAATCTGCTTAGAAGTAGAAATGTTCTGAAGTGATGCTGATATTTATTGATCTGTTAATGATTACAATTGCAAAATTATTATAACCACATACCTACCTGATATTTGTCTAAGTTAAACTTTGAAACAGCTTTCGTGACACACTTTCTTCCTCTTATTCATACATTTGTTTATTTGTCTACTTTCAGGTACACTGATTGTGAAATTCCCCCTGAGGAAGAGGAGAAGACAAGCTGCAGCTGTACCCACTACAAAGTCTCCTCGAAAGAAGAGAAAGAAACATGTCGCCCCAGTTGGTACTGGTCCAAAGTCTACTTCTCCAAAGAGGAAGAAAAGACGTGTCGCAAAAGCTGTTTCAAAATTGAACCGACAGATTACAAAGCATGAGGAACAGATCAAGAATCTCAAAGCTCAGAAACGGAAATTCCAAAGGAAATGCAAGAAGCTGGAGGAAATGATGGAGAAGAAAGGATCAAGTGACATTTCAAGTATTTGTAGTAGCACTGTCACATCTCCAAGCCAGGGGACTTCAGTTTTGGATAGGTGGTCTCCAGTGGTTCATCCAGTTCCAGTGGTAGTGCTAGAACCACTGGAAGCTATGCAAGCTGAGCAAGGCATCACTGCTCAGACACCACTTAGCAAGACCAACCAGCTCATTCGAAACAGTGGCCTTACCCCAAGGAAAGTCCCAGCTGTCATCAATAAGAAACTGAAGATCAGCAAGTCATCTTTCTACAAGCTGCGACCCAAGCACATCAGACATTCCAATTGCTTGAAGCCGAACAACTGCTTGTGCCAGAAGCATGAAAACTCCACCTTGCTTCTCAGATCCCTGAAGAAGGTACTGACAGAACCCCTCACTCCAAGTCCTGATGTCTTTGTGAAATCTTACCAGACCGAAGAGGCAGTTAAGGGGTTGGTGGATATAGTCACAGCCACTGAGGTTACTGTCCAGCAGTGGCAGAGAGTTCTAGATGCGAGAGATGGCAAACGCAGAGTCAAGGTTGTCAGTACCAACATGCCACTGTCAGAATTCAAGGACAAGTTTGTGCAAGACTTTGACAAATTTTCAGAGCACAATGCCAGAGCTAAAACTCAGTACACACAGCTACGCCAGCTGAAAGAGAACCTGCCAGCTAACCGCATCATAATCCAGATGGATTTTGCAGAAAACTTCACGTGTGCCTCTACTGATGCTGTCCAGAGTGCATATTGGAACCAGGCTACTGTTACATTACACCCCTGTGTAGTGTACTACAAAGAGGGAGAACAGTTGAAACATACAAGCTATGTTTATGTATCTCATTTGAATCATCACAACTCCAGTATGGTGATCGCTATTCTGAAAGCACTCATAAAGAAGGACCTTCAAGCTCTGATCAGTGAAAGGGGAATCGAAATGGTCCATTATATTACAGATAGCCCCTACTCACAATATTGCAATAGGGTGATGTTCGCTGCTGTTGCTAATCACAAAGACCTTTTTGGCATCGGCGCAAGGTGGGACTATTTTGAGTCAGGTCATGGGAAGGGCCCCTGTGATGGCATTGGGGGCAGTGTCAAAAGGATGGCTGAGCAAGCAGGCAAACATGGAACACCTATGGCTGATGCAGATGACTTCTTCAAATGGGCATCTGAAACTTGTGGAGCTGTAAACTACACTTGGATTGGCCAGGAGGAGTATGATTTAGCCCAGAAAGAGGTGAACATGCTTCAAGCCCAGATTGCAGCTGTGAAGGGCACTGGCAAGCTCCATGCAGTGAGGAGGGGATGTGATGCACACCATGTTTTATGGAGGGATACTTCTTGTAATTGCATTCCAGAGTGTGGCAGTGAATGCAAGTGGGAGGAATGTAGTCTCCTTCCTCCTAAGGTAAAAGGGAAACTCAACAAATTCACCCCATGTCTTCAGTGTAATTGGCTCTGCTTCTGTCCCAATGGTCCAGTTCTAGTTTTGGTACAGGAAGAGTCAAGCACCACTGACCCTACTCCTACTACTGCAGTTGACCAGGGTGCAACTGAACAGGATGGTGGAGGTGAAACTGTACATGAGGATGGCCAGGGTGCAACTGTACAGGATACAAGTGGTGGAGAAGGTGAAAAGGAATCTCAGGCTGATATGGATTACATTGAAGTAGTAGACACAGATCAGTTGCAAGCAGGTGTGTTTGTGATCACTAAGTATGATGACATATCTTACATAGGTAAGGTGACAGATGTTGAAGAAGATGAAATTGAAGTCACCTTCATGACTACTCATGGCAGGGGTCAGGCTCAGATGTTCAAGTGGCCTAAACATGAAGACAAGGTGTGGGTGATCAAATACGCTGTGCTGGCAATTGTAGATGAGCCTGAAGCTGCTAGAAGGTTCTTCACTCTCAATGCTACCTCTCTGGATAAATTTCTGGCAATCCAGCAGACCGATGGGAAGTGAATAACTGTTTAGGCAACCTACAAACTAAGTGTATTCACACTTCATTTCCTAAGTTATTTCAAATGTTCTGTTGCACGTTTGAATGTAAAGGTTTCATAACTTCTATGCATAATCATTACATCTGTTAAAAAGTATTAGGGATGCTGGTTTAAAGTGTTTAAACCATTTTTAGATTGTATGTTTCTCAAAATAAGTCACAATTGACATTGTGAAGATGTTTTATCTCCAATACCATTCCATATATGTGATTTATTCAATGTTACAGTTGTGTTCGATTTTAGTTTGCAAGTATTACTCCAATCTAGTCATTACTTACTTCCTTTAATGATGTTCAAAGGTCTAATCATTTTGGATAAGATCTGCGCAACTTACATAACTTACTCAAACACTCCATTTTGAAGTTCAGTAGTAGTGTAAAAGTGCTGGGAAACTTGCATTATTTATTTTGTTTGTGTCATTCTATTTTTATGAGTGGACTTTTAAGTATTTAAGGATGCCCGCACCAGTTTTTTTTTGTCCTTAGAATTTTGTAATTTTTGGATGTGTTGTACCTTGTGGGACAAAACTGAAGGAAATGTAAAAATAAATTGGCTGTCTGGCCGATTTTTTTTGCTAGAGACGAATTTATGATTTTGGAAAAGTGGCCATTTGGGAGAAAAAGGGCTGCCAAGTAGCACATTTTTTTATTTTCTGATCGTTCATGGTTTTTTATATGCAGAAAAATAAATCGACAATCTTTAAAAACGTCAATTTGCATGTAGTTATTGGAGTAGATCCTCTTTCTGCTTATGCAAACTGTATTTCAAATCCTACTTTATCTTTTGCACAAGCTAAAGTTGAACTGGAGGGGTTGAATCAAAAATGAACACTTTTTCCTTAAAATTGTACGCAAATATAGGGCAATTTATAGCAGATAAAGAATTGTAAAAAAAAAACCAGTCCAGAGATTTTTTTTTACTTTTTGATATGTTCTTGCCCTGTGAATTTGCATTCTATATGCGAAAAAAAAATGGGGTGTCATGAGTTGTTTTTTTTTGCTACAGAGCTAAAAGTGAAAGGGTACGTTTTTTGCTTTTTTATTAAAATGAAAGGACAATGATGCGACCTTTGTTTCCCTATTGTTGTGGCAACAATAGGGGGAAAATTCCTTTGTTGGAGTCGTGTTGCGCTTGCTAAGACGCGAATATAGACCATTATGTCACACATATTGAATTGTAAAAAAAATATTAGTCCAGAGAATTTTTTCATTTTTTGATATGTTCTTGCCCTGTGAATTTGCATTATATATGCGAAAAAAAATTGAGGGTGTCATGAGTTGATTTTTTTTGCTACAGAGCTGCGAGTGATCGGGTACGTTTTATGCCTTTTGTGCAAATACAAGTGTCTATGTCCGTGGCAACAATAGGGAAATTCCCTTTGTTGGAGTAGTCAGTGTAATAAGGACGGGTCTGTACCCTTGTCAGCTAATTGTGTGCGATCAGTTCCCGGGGGGGGGGGGGCAGTCAGGTGCATAGGGGGGCTGCACCTGCGTTATGTATTTTGCGGAAGAAGGGGTCTTTTTTTAAGACCTCCGCATGTCCGCGATTTTGTTAAAGAAGGGTACTTTTTTGTACCCAGGTACGAAGTATTGGGGTCAAAATCCCCTTACAATCCACGAAATATACGCGGCTCTGACGCCACGTGACTCCCGAAGTGACTGGGCTTCCGAGTCTGCTGCCAACACTTGCTGCCGCTAAACAAGCAGAGAATTATAAAATCTAAAGTTAAAATATGTATTCCCGTTCATCCAATGTCAGTGTTTTCATAAAAGAATGGGTGTTTATTAAGTGGAAAATGTCAGCGTTTTTATTAAAGTAAGGGTACTTTTTTGGCCAGAAATCAGTGCTATAGGGGTATTTTTAATCAGTAATGTACAATAGACTATACTCTTAGAATACAAAATAGCATTTTACTACATATTCACTCAGGTTCAAAGGGGGCCGCAACCGCATTACGTAGTTTGCAGAAGAAGGGGTCTTTTTTAAGACCACCGCATGTCCGCGACTTTGTAAAAGAAGGGTACTTTTGTGTACCCAGGTACGAAATATGGGGGGGTGAAAATCCTTTTTTTGGCCAGAAATCAGAAATTTTGATAACGATCATATGCGGCCCCCTCTAAACCTAGGTGCCCCCACCCCCCGCCCCACGGGTTGAAGTCTGTGGTTTTCACCAGTTTGATGGACTGGTAGTTCAGACATAAACTCTACCTATTTTCCCATTTCTGATATCATATGGACGGTAGAGTTAAGTCCCGTCTCGTAAAAACTATATTGAGCAAAAACATTTTGCTATAATCTGGGCACATACAAACAGCTGCGAAACATATTTTTCTTCTTTTCAATCACCGACGGCTAGTTCTGTGAAATGCCGTCTCAAATAAAGGTCAGCGCCGTTTAATTGGACTATATCAGACTCTTTTCTGCTCCAGCCAGCAATCAAGTCGGACAGGTTGTAAATGTCCACCATATTAGTTTTGTAAAAGCCTGAATCATTTACAGAATGGATTTAATTTGAAATTTGGATTAGCGCAAATGCAACAAGT
Organism: Maea johnstoni; assembly: GCA_963942565.1. NCBI lineage: Eukaryota > Metazoa > Annelida > Polychaeta > Spionida > Magelonidae > Maea > Maea johnstoni. Next base: position 31,813,878 of record OZ012696.1, read on the forward strand.
ATGTTTTAAACCTAAATAGTATGTATTGCTTCTATTACGAAATATCCAGAATATTATAGGAGATAGGGCGCAAGGTTAAAAGCAATGGTTTCTTACTTTCTTGTTTTCATTTAATTTCTTTGGAAAAATGAAAAAGATGACAAATGCAATCCATACAACTTCTCCTTCAAAATGACTAAACACGATTGTATAGTACTGTATACTAAAGTCGGATTGAAAATATTTTTGCGTTTGCGATTTGAAAATAGCAAGAATGTTTCAGTTTGTGACGATAGTATGATTAATAAAGCAGCAATCAACTTTATCAATGTGCCATTGAGATGATATTGAAGAACATTGACGATTAAATTCTTTACTAGAACTATTTTCGTGTAGTTAATGAAAACTTACATCGTCCGCATGCTGGTTTTTTTCATACCGTTAGCCATTCATGCAGTTTAATTATAAATGGCAAACAACACTGCAAAATAAAGTAATTTATCCACCACTTTAATGCATACATATGGTAGAAGGTCCATGTTTTATTGTAGAAAGTTTTCTTGCCCTTGTGCGCAGGGCGGAAAAATAACTGCTAAATCCCTCAACAGTACGCTACGGCGGGATGAATGTTGCATGCATCCTTGACGTTCATGTCACTCATGCCTGACTCCCGTAATATACGCAACAATGGAACGTCTCCCAACAATCGAAAAAAAACTGGTGCGGGCATCCTTAAGGGTGCCATTGTGCCATTATGTGATCATAAAAGTGATAATTCCATATCTGTGTCATGAAAAACCCAGATATTTTGTACTGTGCCAAAACAATAATTTTGATGTGATTTCAATAGCACAATGTATAACTTTCCTATATATATGGTAATAATGGACATTAGATGCTTACCTACCTAGTTTTAAACCTTCACATTGAGATACAACTTATGGTAGCAGACCTGAAACCTACAAACTATTTTAGTCAAAACTTCAATGCAGGTCAGTGTGAAGAGATGTTGTCCAAACTAGCTTCATGCAGTTGGAAATTGTTTCCATCATTATGAAAAGGTCAAATAACTATGAGTAGTACATTATAATTCACCATTATAGCCTTAGAAAGGTGTTGCCAAGCGAGATGATATACCTCATTTTAATTCATTTTATACTTTTATACTTTGAAGTGCCTTCTGGGTGAAATTTAACATACCAAAGTGGCTCAGCCTTGCCAACGATTGTTGGGATAGGTGCATGTGATATCTATGTATATTTTAATTTCGTATTTGACAGGTTTCTTCAATAAACCTTTTGATTTTTAGACTTTATTCATGTGTTTTCCATTTTACCATTTTCTGCAACCTACAAACGAAAAAAATACTAGCCTAATCGCCAACTGCAATGAAGTCAAAATTAACAAATTAAGTTAATTAGGTGTCTTTAGGCCTATTAAGATGATTTCTGAACATTAATATTAATTTTGAAAAATTTCATATTTCTACATGAAATATCGCAACTTACGAAACGTTTTTCAATGCGCTATTAACCAGCGATGCTTTCACCTATGCTCTACATCTTTTGGGCCAGTCCCAGAGCACTAATTTGTACGTTCCCTGAAATAGGTTAGACTATTTTTCAGAAAGATCTCTCACTTTTACAGCTAAAGTTAGACAATACTTTCAGGACTTCATTGCAGTTTTGAAACTATACCTTACAAAACAGTGGCAAAATGATGAAAAAACAAGGGAAATATATGCAAAAGCTGTATTTATTTGAACCATCATACAGTTTACTTCATAAAAGTAGCATACAATGGGGTATTAGCCTTTTCAATACATTATTACGAGCCTGAAATCAAATAAAGGTCATATTTTGAGTGGTCCTCTGAAATTTGGATAGCCTCAACTTCAAACTGCTGTAAAAAATTGTCTGAAGACTTTGTAGGCAGATTTCTTGGGCTTTTGCCCTTGAGATATACTAGTTTCAGAAAAAATTAGTCTCAGAAAGATCTGTGACACAAACCCTCGTGACCAACTTCCAGCCCCAATGTGGACCCTTAAGGGAGAATGGCTGAGTAGTTAATCATGAAAATGCTATGAAAATATATCATTTAAAATTGCATTTACGGAATTGAAATCTGATGTGTATAACACTGTATAACAACCTCTTTTTATTCCTTATTTTATTCTTCTTCAGCCATTGCATGTGAAAACATGACTGTATCCAGAGGAGGGAATGAAACTATTATATTGCATGGAAAGTACAGATCAAGCAGATTTGTTTGCTGTAAAAAGGGTTATGAAGTCTTTAACAATACTGGCTACACTTCTGAATGCCATGCCAATAGGACTTGGTCAAATGTGGTGAATTGCACAGGTAAGCATAGTACGTTGGGTAACAGAAAGTGAAGTTCATTTATTGAATCTCTAAATTTGAAGTCATGTGCAAGCAATAATAATTTTCTTAAGTAGTTAACAAGTGATGCATAAGTGACAAGATATTTCAATCCATGTTTCTTATTTATGGGCATGGGCTTCTGAAAACACGTATTGGCATGTTCGTACTTCAATACATTGTCCCACTGTTTGTTATTTGTCTTTGGTGTTTGTCTCTGTCTTACCATTTTATCTGTGGAACATTTTCCTTTTGTGGAATTTTGTTTTCGTCATATTTATGCCATATTGTAGAAAAATCCAGTGGACATAAGTTAACATAGTCAAATATACTCTTGATAAGGAACAATTTCCAGTTGGTCCTAAAGTTTTGCACACTATCAGCAACTTCGCAGTTTATGTGCAGTCATCCATTTATCCTTTACATTTTTAGCTGTAAAGTGCAAAAATGTGACAGTATCGAAAGGCGGCAATGAAACTTTAACACTTACTGGACAGTATGGACAAAAGAGACGTGTGCCCTGCGGACAAGGATATGGTGCGCTTAATAGTACTGGATACACTACTGAATGTCAGACCAATAGGACATGGTCTAACATTGTGAATTGTACAAGTAAGAGAAGCTTAATTACTGGTTGGACTTTGCCTGTAAAAGCCGCCACTTGCAAGGTTGTTCAAGAAAGTTTCCATACTCCTTTCAGACGTCAACTGTCTCACTTGTCCATTTAGTTATCTCCAATTTTAGTGTTATTATCTTGCAATATTTTGCCAAACTGAGCATCAGTTAACCTCATGTGCCTGTTCATATTGTCATTACTATATGCAGGAACTCTATCATTATTTTCTGCCATTCAATTAGCCCCAATAAACTGCTGCTGTGGTATGAAAAAACATGGCAGCTATTATAAATCTAACACTAACATGTGACTTGAAGTCAAATCAGAGTTAACACCTAAGCCGTTTCTGTTAAGGCCTTCAGAAAGTATATGGGGACCATGCTCTCTTCAACACCTTTCACTGGTCAACACTAACATTTTCTGTTACATTTAGTGTCAACACACATATTATGTGATAGATGTGTGTTACCACCTAGCATATGTACATAACTTCAAATAGCATGTTACCACCCTTGGTAACACTAGCACCGCTGTTAAAATCTGTGTAACACCATACTTGACGTCAGCCATCGTCTGGCATGAAATGATGTGTCTTAAGAATAAGTAATTATTTGAAGAAATTTCAATGAAAGGTGTTCCTCTTATTGGATTAAATATTCCCATCATATTTATGCTTTAGATCTTTTTTTAATTTCTTACTTGTGAATTCGTCAGACCATCCCTTGTATATCTTTTGCTTATAGCAGTAAGTTTATTCTAAGCCTAGTTACATTTTACGCACACAGATGAACAGCTGAAAGACCCCATCAGAATAATCAAAGAGACAAAGGAATATTCATATACCACTTACGCAGTTACAGGGGTCTACTGTGATTTCAACATTATCTTGGCTAGTTACATGTCTCATCCAAATACAACATATCCCATGCCTGTGTATTCATATTTCTATTTGAGTGTCTATTTCTCACAGCTCTCTTAATTTGCTAATGATGACTAAATATCATTTTGTTTGTGTTTGGTTTCGTAAAAACTGTCTTCAAACAAAAGACTCTTCAATAAAAATTGTTACTCTATGCCATGAAATTAAATTGATATGTACTTCCAAATCTTACTATCTTAAAATATAAAGTTTTCAGTAACCCAAGTTTCTAGTTATCTGATAGTATCTAGATTTATGCGTTTACTTAAATTTTTCTAGAAATACCTTTCATTAAATGCCATGTTTTGATTGATGTAAACTACATGGAATACATGCCTATAATCAAGAGCCCTTTAAATTAACAACATCATCTTCTGCTTTATGTGTGTCTTTTTCTGCACTTAAAGTCAAATATAGTGATAAAGCGCTGTATAACTCCTATACTTTAAACGGTAAGTGTGCTTTTTGCAGTTAGTAAATACTGATATGAACTCATCTATTATATTTCAGCTGTAATATGTGGAAATGTGACCATATCCATAGGTGGCAATGAAACTGCAATCCTTAGTGGACACTATGGACATAGCAGAGGTGTCTCCTGTGGAGAGGGTTATGAGGCATTGAATGCTAGTGGGTACACTACTCAATGTCAGGCCAACAGGACATGGTCCATTGCTGTGAATTGCACAGGTGAGAGATCACTCCTTGATAAACAGATAGTTATGTCTTTTAAATTTGGATGTTTATTTTATATAAAAGAAATTGAATGGGGATGAACATATTCTGCTCATTCCTAGTAGTTAATCATGAAAATGCTATGAAAATATATCATTTAAAATTGCATTTACGGAATTGAAATCTGATGTGTATAACACTGTATAACAACCTCTTTTTATTCCTTATTTTATTCTTCTTCAGCCATTGCATGTGAAAACATGACTGTATCCAGAGGAGGGAATGAAACTATAATATTGCATGGAAAGTACAGATCAAGCAGATTTGTTTGCTGTAAAAAGGGTTATGAAGTCTTTAACAATACTGGCTACACTTCTGAATGCCATGCCAATAGGACTTGGTCAAATGTGGTGAATTGCACAGGTAAGCATAGTAAGCTGGGTAACAGAAAGTGAAGTTCATTTATTGAATATTTCAATTTGAAGGCATATACAAGCAATGATGATTTTTTTAAGTAGTTAAGAAATGATGCATATATGACAGGCTATTTCAATCCATGTTTCTTATCTATGGGTATTTTCCGTTTCTGAAAACATGAATTGGTTCATACTTCATTACATTGGCCTACTGTTTATATTGTGTATTTGGTGTTTGTTTTTGTCTTACCATTTTGTCAGTGGATTTTTTTCTCTTTTTGGAATTTTGTTTTTTGTCACATATATGCCAAATTGTGGTTAATTCAGTGGACATATGTTAACAGTATACATAGTCAAATGTACTTTTGAAAAGGGAGCCCTAAATTTCTGCACACCATCAACAACTTTGCGATGTATGTGCAGTCATTCATTTATACTTTACATTTTTCAGCTGTAACGTGCGAAAATGTGACAGTATCGACAAGCCGCATTGAAACTCTAACACTTACTGGACACTATGGACAAAAGAGACATGTTCCCTGCGGAGAATTCTATGGTGCGCTCAATGGTACTGGTTACACTACTGAATGTCAGACCAACAGGACATGGTCTAACATTGTGAATTGTACAAGTAAGAGAAGCCTAATTACAAGTTGGAGTTTGCCAATACTTATAGCTTGTCTATATGAAATTTTGACGATGATTGACAATTTCAAAAGCAAGCTAGTACAGAAACTTAGTACATAAATCACTCAAACAAACAAACATGAGGAAATATTAAAAAGAAGCTTCAATAAACCTTCCCGCTTTTTACCTATCACATATATGTACAAAGTTGCTGCATATAGAGATTTGACAAACCTCAAAACAAGGAAAATGGAGGTAGTCCTGTTTAACTTGACTTGCTGTTGACAGAGCTGCTCTCAAACGTCAGATTAATAATATAAGTCGTTAGAATTTGAGTCTCAGTTTGTGAAGAATGATGATGTGTGATGCTTTCACCTTTTACTACTATCAAATCAAGCTTCAAATAGGAAACAGATATGTTTGATGTTGAGTATATTTCATTGATGGATTTTTTCAAGAAAATAATTCAACATTTACGCAGTCTTCTAATCTTAGATACACAGCCACTCCATGTCTGGTCAGACGTTGGACTCTGCAAATAGCAGCAGTGGTAGTATTGAGAAGATAATTAGTTCATGCACTCCTAACCTGAGGCTATTTCACTAATGAAAAGTGGCCATGGTGTTGAGCTTAGCAAACACAAAACATTTGTGCTATGTTTACAAAATATTTTACCCAATGTCTGTGAAATATTACTGAAGTTTGAAAAACAGATTTGTAATAAGCAGATGAATAACATTAACTTAAAATGTTTACACAATATAGGATAATGTTATCAAACATTATCACAGAAAATAATTGGTTATCTTTTATTGATCTATATTTTTATATTTAATTTCAACTTTGTTCAGACCTTTTAGAAATATTTAAAACTTTGTAAATAAAATATTTCATAAATATTTCAAGAAACATTTGTAATATTCAGATGTGAAACATTTATTGTAAATGTTAAGAAAAAATATAGTTTAATATTATTGTGGAAAAATATTGTTTAAGAGTTCATTAATGTATATATTGATATCTAATTTAGACTTTTTCGGACTTTTTAGAAACATTCAAAAGTATTTCAATAGAATGTTCAATTAATGTTAGAAAACAACATTTGTAATACGCAGATGTAAAACATTAACTATAAATATTTATAAAATATGGTGTAATGGTATCAAACATTATGAAAAAATGTTATTGAATATTGTGATAAAATAATTCTTAATTCTCGTAAATGTTTTACCAATATCATATTTGTATTGTATGACATTATTTATATTCATTATTTCACTAATGTTTTCCCTAGGGTTAGTGAACATTTTTCTTATGTTTTACTTATGTTTATTGTGAATATTCTATTTCAGTAAAGATATTTTGAAAATATTTTGTGTTTGCTTAACTGATAAATAGATTTCTCTTTTGTGCTTTCATCAGATTTAGTGAAAAGGTTACGTTTAATTAATTGCTCGGTAGGAATAGACTGATGATGGTGATCTTTGTGAATAGGTGCAAAAATCAATGGGCTGATGTTATTGTACTGAGCATAACTCGATGTGCCAGGTTGTTAGATCTCTTTGAAAGGAGTAATTTATGATATATATTCACATGATTCATTGTGCCAGCGATCTTTACTGTCTTCTTTGGCAACCAGCTAATATCACTGAAAATGTAGTTAGCAATCCTCATTCTTTATTTCACAGGGCTATCAACATATGATGTCGATGGGGATACCGGCTTCGAAATTACTGATTCAATAAGGAAGTGGAAGGAAAAAAAAAGGAATGCGCCAGAGTTTAAGGAAGTTGACAAAAAAGTATCTAGCATCATAATTGGAACAGTTGAAATTGCTCCACTTATAGGTGCTCTTGTTCTTATAATAATGGCAGATTTTGCTACACATCGACAAAAAAAAAGATGTTGCAGACATAAACTGAAAAAGGAAAGACTAGCTAAACGGAATAAAATCAAACCTGTTTAAAGGGGACCATCCATAATACAAAGGGAAGTTAGTATATATATATATATATATATATATATATATATATATATATATATATATATATATATATATATATATATATATATATATATATATATATATATATATATATATATATATATATATATATATATATTATATATATATATATATATATATATATATATATATATATATATATATATATATATATATATATATATATATATATATATATATATATATATATATATATATATATATATATA
>OZ012696.1:31821925-31855182 GCA_963942565.1 Maea johnstoni
TCAGGCCAATAACTTCTCTATATATGTGGATAAATATTTTCAACAACAATGTCAAAATATTTCTTAGAAATAGTTTATAAATGATTTAAGCAACATTGTATAAATATATGTTTTACATATTGTTTAAGTGATAATTTAGATGTTATAAGAAATGGTTTGGTAATTATTTTCAGGCCAAATGTTTCAATATTAATAAATATTTGTGAGAAACATTTTATGGATATTTTTTGCAATATTGTGTTAATGTCTTTTAAAATGTTTTGGAAATAATGATTTAGATATTATAAGAAATGTTAGGGTAATAATTTTCAGGCCAAACGTTTTAAAATTAATAAACATTTTCAGTAATATTTCACAGATATTGGGTAAAATATTTTGTAGACATAGCACAAATGTTTTGTGTTTGCTAAGCTCAACACCATGGCCACTTTTCATTAGTGAAATAGCCTCAGGTTAGGAGTGCATGAACTAATTATCTTCTCAATACTACCACTACTGCTATTTGCAGAGTCCAACCTCTGACCAGACATGGAGTGGCTGTGTATCTAAGATTAGAAGACTGCGTAAATGTTGAATTATTTTCTTGAAAAAATCCATCAATGAAATATAACCAACACCAAACATATGTTTCCTAGTTGAATCTTGATTTGATAGTAGTAAAAGGTGAAAGCATCACACATCATCATTCTTCACAAACTGAGACTCCAGTTCTAACGACTTATATTATTAATCTGACGTTTGAGAGCAGCTCTGTCAATAACAAGTCAAGTTAAACAGGACTACCTCCATTTTCCTTGTTTTGAGGTATGTCAAATCTCCATATGTAGCAACTCTGTACATATATGTGATAGGTAAAAAGCGGGAAGGTTTATTGAAGCTTCTTTTTCATATTTCCTCATGTTTGTTTGAGTGATTTATGTACTAAGTTTCTGTACTAGCTTGCTTTTGGAATTGTCAATCATCGACAAAATTTCATATAGACAAGCTAAAAGTATTGGCAAACTCCAACCAGTAATTAAGCTTCTCTTACTTGTACAATTCACAATGTTTGACCATGTCCTGTTGGTCTGACATTCAGTAGTGTAACCAGTACCATTGAGCGCACCATAGAACTCTCCGCAGGGAACATGTCTCGTTTGTCCATAGTGTCCAGTAAGTGTTAGAGTTTCAATGCGGCTTGTCGATACTGTCACATTTTCGCACGTTACAGCTAAAAATGTAAAGTGTAAATGAATGACTGCACATAAATCGCAAAGTTGTTGATAGTGTGCAGAAATTTAGGGCCCATTGGAAATGTTCCCCTTTCAAAAGTATATTTGACTATGTAGACTGTTAACATATGTACACTGAATTAGCCACAATTTGGCATATATGTGACAAAAAACAAAATTCCAAAAAGAGAAAAAATTCCACTGACAAAATGGTAAGACACAAACAAACACCAAAGACACAATACAAACAGTAGGCCAATGTAATGAAGTATGAACCTGCCAATTCATGTTTTCAGAAACGGAAAATACCTATAGATAAGAAACATGGATTGAAATTGCCTGTCATATATGCATCACTTCTTAACTACTTAAACAATCATCATTGCTTGCATATGGCTACAAATTGAAAGATTCAATAAATGAACTTCACTTTCCGTTTCCCAGCTTACTATGCTTACCTGTGCAATTCACAACACTTGACCAAGTCCTATTGGCATGGCATTCGGAAGTGTAGCCAGTATTGTTAAAAACTTCATAACCCTTTTCACACCTAACAAATCTGCTTGATCTGTACTCTCCATGTAATATAATAGTTTCATTTCCTCCACTGGATACAGTCATGTTTTCACATGCAATGGCTGAAGAAGAATAAAATAAGGAATGAAAAGAGGTTGTTATACAGTGTTACACACATCAGATTTCAACTCCGAAAATGCAATTGGTTATGTTGCAGGGTATGAGGTCCCAGTGGGCCCTTGTTCAAGCAGGTTTGGTTCTATGTACTTCCACAGAGAGTAAATATGGTGAAATTAAACCTGCTGCATTGCACAGGAGACAGACAGCACATGGTGTAACAAATTCAAGTTCTAAAATTTCCTGAAATTTTAAATGATATATTTTCATAGTATTTTCATGATTAACCAACAGGAATGAGCAGAATATGTTCATCCCCATTCAATTTCCTTTAGGCAAACTAAACATACAAATCTAAAAGACATAACTATCCGTTTATTAGGGAGTGATGTCTCACCTGTACAATTCACCGCAATGGACCAAGTCCTGTTGGCCTGACATTGAGTAGTGTACCTACTAGCATTGAATGCCTCATAACCCTCTCCACAGTTGACATGTTCTCTAATACCATAGCGTCCACTAAGGATTGCAGTTTCATTGCCCCCTATGGATATTGTCACATTTCCACATATTACAGCTGAAATATAAAAGATGATTTAATATCTGTCTTTGCTAAGTACTAACTGCAAAAGGTACACTAATTGTTTAAAGTATAGGAGTCATATGGCGCTATCAGCACTATATTTGGCTTTAAGTGCAAAAAGACACACATAAACCATAAGATGATGCTGTTGATTGAAATGGATCATGATATTAGGCATGTATTCCATATACTTTACATCAATCAAAACATGGCATTTAATGAAAGATATCTATAGAAAAATGAACTCCTACTTTTAGGTAACCACATATCTCTAGATACTATCAGATAACTAGAAACTTGACTTACTGAAAACTTTTCATTCTAAGATATTATGAAGATAGTAAGATTTGGAAGTACATATCTATTTAATTTCATGGCATAGAGAAACAATTCCTATTGAGGAGTCTGCTGTATGAAGACTGTTTTTATGAAACCAAGCACAAACAGAAGGATATTTAGTCATCATTTGCATATTAAGACAGCTGCTCAAGTAGATGCTCAAGTAGAAATATGAATACACTAGCATGGGATATGTTGTATTTGGATGAGACATGTAAATATCCCTGTAACAGCGTAGGTAGTATAGAAATTATGTTTCCCCCAAAAACATAAAGAAAAAAGAAATGATAAAATGAATGACAATATTGGTTAAGCTTGTTTTGTTGGGTTTGTTGGGCTTTATGTCACTTCCAAGGAATATGGGACCAGGAAGGTATTTCTTTGTTTTCTAGGATACGCTGAAGGGGTCTTCCAGCTTTTCATCTGTGTGTGTAAAGTGTTAATAGGCTGAAAATAAACTTATTGCTCTAAACAAAAGATATACAGGGTATGGTCTGACAAATCAGGTCATGATTTTTTATAAAGATCTAAATCATATTAAAGATGAGAATATTTGATTCAGAAGGAGGATCATCTTTCATTGTAGTTTCTTCAAATAATTTTTTATCCTTCAGATACATCATTTCAGACAATTTACTTGTGAAAGATGCATATGAGAAAATGCTTATTAGGTATTCATTTTGACCTCTTAAACTTTTGACCACAATATTTAAGTGATATTATTATAAGCAAAAAGTGATCGCATATTTGGGTGCCATGGGCAGGAATATTTTGTATAGTCTGACAAATTCAATTAAATCAATTTTGAAAAATTTAATGCATATTTACGATCAAAAAGGGCTAACCCACAGAAAAAAATCCTTCATCGAATTTTTTCTCATACTATTTCTTAACCTTAATGTATATCAATTCATGGCAGACAATGTAAACATATGCGATGTACAAAGGATGCTATAGACAGAACTATGTTATATTCCACAACATGACTGGCATATGTAACCCAGCATTTGGCATCCTACCTGTACAATTCACCACCTTATCCCAAGTCCTGTTGGCCTGACATTCAGTACTGTAGTTATAACCATAGAAAGTTTCATATCCGTCTATACAGCGAATGGATCTGCTTTGTCCGTAATATCCATCAAGAATTGCAGTTTCATTGCTGCCTGTATACACGGTTACATTTTCACACGTGACAGCTGAAAAAAGATGAAACATGTAATGAGCTGAATGCAAAAGAAACATAACTAAGCTTTTGTGAAAATACACAAATTCTCTATATTTGAAGTACAAATCTATCGACATAGCAATTTGATGATTGGCAAGTAGGAATAAGCGGAAATCGTTCATCGCTATTCAATTTCCTTTGTCCAAAATGAACATCCAAATATTTAAAAGACATATTTATCACTATCCATTTGCCAGGGAGTTATCTCTCACTTTTGCACTTCACCACAGTGGACCACATCTTGTTGGCCTGACGTTGAGTAGTGTACCAACTAGCATTGAATGCTACATTTAGGTAACTTTCTTGGATGCTATAGGCAGAACTATGTTATATTCCACAACATGACTGGTATATATAACCCAGCATTTGGCATCCTACCTGTACAATTCACCACCTTATCCCAAGTCCTGTTGGCCTGACATTCAGTACTGTAATTATAACCATAGAAAGTTTCATATCCGTCTATACAGCGAATGGATCTGCTTTGTCCGTAATATCCATCAAGAATTGCAGTTTCATTGCTGCCTGTGTACACGGTTACATTTTCACACGTGACAGCTGAAAAAAGATGAAACATGTAATGAGCTGAATGCAAAAGAAACATAACTAAGCTTTTGTAAAAATGCACACATTCTCTATATTTGAAGTACAAATATATCTATCAACATAGCAATTTGAATACCTCATATCCCTTTTCACAGACCAAATGGTAAGACACAAACAAACACCAAAGACACTTAACAAACAGTAGGCCAATGTAATGAAGCATTAACCTGCTAATTCATGTCTTGAGAAACAGAAAATGCCCATAAATATGAAACATGGATTGAAATAGACTGTCATATATGCACCATTTGTTAACTATTTAGGAAAATCATCATTGCTTGCATACGACTACAAATTTAAAGATTCAATAAATGAACTTAACTTTCTGTTACCCAGCTTACTATGCTTACCTGTGCAATTCATCACATTTGACCAAGTCCTATTGGCATGGCATTCAGAAGTGTAGCCAGTATTGTTAAAGACTTCATAACCCATCTTACAGTTAACAAATCTGCTTGATCTGTACTGTCCATGCAATATTATAGTTTCATTCCCTCCTCTGGATACAGTCATGTTTTCACATGCAAGGGCTGAAGAAGAATAAAATAAGGAATAAAAAGAGGTTGTTATACAGTGTTATACACATCAGATTTCAATTCCGAAAATGCAATTGGTTATGTTGCAGGGTATGAGGTCCCAGTGGGCCCTTGTTTGAGCAGGTTTGGTTCTATGTACTTCCACAGAGAGTAAATATGGTGAAATTAAACCTGCTGCATTGCACAGGAGACAGACAGCACATGGTGTAACAAATTCAAGTTCGAAAATTTTCTGAAATTTTAAATGATATATATTCATAGTATTTTCATGATTAACCACTAGGAATGAGCGGAATATGATCATCCCCATTCAATTTCCTTTAGCCAAAATAAACATACAAATCTAAAAGACATAACTATCCGTTAATTAGGGAGTGATGTCTCACCTGTACAATTGACGGCAATGGACCAAGTCCTGTTGGCCTGACATTGAGTAGTGTACTGACTAGCATTGAATGCCTCATAACCCTTTCCACAGATGACATGTTCCCTAACACCATAGTATCCACTAAGGGTTGCAGTTTCATTGCCGCCTATGGATATGGTCACATTTCCACATATTACAGCTGAAATATAAAAGATGATTTAATATCTGTCTTTACTAAGTACTAACTGCAAAAGGTACACTAATTGTTTAAAGTATAGGAGTCATATGGCGCTATCAGCACTATATTTGGCTTTAAGTGCAGAAAGACACATAAACCATAAGATGATGCTGTTGATTGAAATGGATCATGATATTAGGCATGTATTCTATATACTTTACATCAATCAAAACATGGCATTTAATGAAAGATATCTATAGAAAAATGAACTCCTACATTTAGGTAACCACATATCTCTGGATACTATCAGATAACTAGAAACTTGACTTACTGAAAACTTCATTCTAAGATGTTATGAAGATAGTAAGATTTGGAGGTACATATCTATTTAATTTCATGGCATAGAGAAACAATTCCTATTGAAGAGTCTGCTGTATGAAGACTGTTTTTATGAAACCAAGCACACACAGAAGGATATTTAGTCATCATTTGCAAATTAAGACAGCTATGAGAAGTAGATACTCAAGTAGAAATATGAATACACAGGCATGGGATATGTTGTATTTGGATGAGACATGTAAATACCCCTGTAACAGAGTAGGTAGTATAGAAATAATGTTTCCCCCAAAAACATTAAGAAAAAAGAAATGATAAAATGAATGACAATATTGGTTTAGCTTGTTTTGTTGGGTTTGTTGGGCTTTATGTCACTTCCAAGGAATATGGGACCAGGAAGGTATTTCTTTGTTTCCTAAAATACGCTGAAGGGGTCTTTCAGCTTTTCATCTGTGTGTGTAAAGTGTTAATAGGCTGAAAATAAACTTATTGCTCTAAACAAAAGATATACAGGGTATGGTCTGACAAATCAGGTCATGATTTTTTTAAAGACCCTAACCATATTAAAGATGAGAATATTTGATTCAGAAGGAGGATCATCTTTCATTGTAGCTTCTTCAAATAATTACTTATCCTTCAGATAAATCATTTCAGACAATTTACTTGTGAAAGATGCATATGAGAAAATGCTTATTAGGAATTCATTTTGACCTCTTAAACTTTTGACCACAATATTTAAGTGATATTATTATAAGCAAAAAGTGATCGCATATTTGGGTGCCATGGGCAGGAATATTTTGTATACAATAATGTGAAATTCAATCTGCCCCATTAAACAAAAGATATACAAGGCATAGTCTGACAAATTCAATTAAAACAATTTTGAAAAGTTTAATGCATATTTAAGATCAAAAAGGGCTAACCCACAGAACAAAAATCCTTCATCAAATTTTTTCTCATACTTTTTCTTAACCTCAATGTTTACCAATTCATGGCAGACAATCTAAACATATGTGATGAACAAAGGATAAGCCTGTATTGGTTTTTATTTTTACCTCTTTTTATCGTCATTGTTCGGATGAAGATGGCATTAGCAAAAGTGAACAGATTCTTGGATGCTATAGGCAGAACTATGTTATATTCCACAACATGACTGGTATATGTAACCCAGCTGTGGAGGGTGCAAGTTTACTGCTGGTACTGTGGTGAGTGGAATCAATACGCAACACCATATGACCGATGAGACACAGAAGCTTTATTTCTGTCAAAACCACGACACACCGATCACTTTTGCGATTGACTGAAAATAATCAGAAATTCTAATCACTCATCTGTATACATAACATAGGCGTCTCAGTGACACAGATCTACCAAAACACTCATTTCTCAATTACCAAGCAAATATTTCCAATACCAATATAGAATAAGATTAAAGTTCACCAAGAATTTACCATCAAATATAACAAAACCTCAGAAAACAGACATCAACAGTATTCTTAAGTACTAGATAACTGTAAACAATAGGCCCAGCACACTAGAAAATTCTCCAAGGCAATTGTGCAATAAATCTCTAAAATTACAATGAAGTTTCACCTGACAGGTAGTTGTATTAAGTCTAGATCCTATACAGATTGCTTAACATGACTCTAGAATCAAAGTTGCAATTAAATATTACTTACAGAACTATTCACCTTCCAGCTCACAAAGTAAACACGCTCCAACCTCCATTACCATGTGCTTTTATCCACAAGACTGAAAATCTGTTACACAAGCTCTGATTGGCTAGACACACAAAAAATAGACCAATCAAATATCACCTTATATCTGAGATGACAACTCAGACCTTGCCACCTATTATCTGTCTGAGAAACTAAAATGTCAAATAAATAAAAGGTGCTGCCACCTATATGCATCATAATGAACCAATTCTACAATACCAAAATGCAGTCTAGCTAATCACTTAGTCAGACCTCAAATACCTTGTAACACACAAAATCGGCTCCTACATTCCGGCCCCTTAATTGCGATTCTTACTAAGCAATTACCAACTCACAAAGGAGCCGAAAACCTAATCTCCGCCCTCGGCCTCAAGCAGAAGGCATAGTTTGTCAACTGGTCTCTGGAGTTCACAGCATTTTGTCTTCACTCGGACCCTGCGGACGAATCCATTCCTGTCTGGCATAGCCTCGAGGACCCTACCCAGCAACCATGAACATCTGGGCAACCGCTCGTCAACTACCAAAACCACATCTCCAACTTTGATGTTGCGCCTGGGCATGAGCCATTTCTGCCTCTCCTGAAGCAGAGGTAAATACTCTGTCGACCACCTTTTCCAGAAGATATCGGCAAGATACTGAACCTGACTCCACCGTCGTCGACTGTAGTTATCCTCTGGTGAGAACACTCCTGGGGGCAACCCTGGGTTACCTTTGAGCAACAAGAGGTGATTTGGGGTTAGCGCCTCTAAGTCATTTGGGTCATCCGATGCCCTGGTGATAGGCCTGCTGTTCACAATGGCCTCAACCTCACACATGAGAGTAAGGAGTCCCTCGTCGTCTATGGTCTGCTGCCTCAGCAAGGCATTCATGGTTTTCCGGATGGTGCGAATTTGCCTTTCCCACACTCCGCCAAAGTGTGAGGCTCCAGGCGGATTGAAAATCCAGTCAATGTTTTTCTGTACCATGGCTGAGCTCACACTGGCCTTGTTCCATTCTTGTATCACTGCCTTGAGTTCGCGTTCTGCGCCAGTGAAGTTGGTGCCATTATCGGAGCGGATGACCTCCACCTGGCCTATCCTAGCTACGAACCTCCGTAAGGCATTGATGAAGGAGGGCGTGTCTAATGAATGGGCAATCTCGATGTGAATGGCACGTGTGGTCAGGCAGGTAAAGATGACACCATAGCGCTTTGCTAGCCCATGGCAACGCTTGACCTGAAATGGCCCGAAGTAATCTGTACCAACACAAGTAAATGGCGGCTTATCCGGGAGAACTCGATCCATGGGCAAATCGGCCATTTTCTGCTCCATACGTTTGCTTTGTTGACAACGGCAAGCTACGCAGTTCCCAACGACTCTTTTCACAGCAGCAGCACCATGAATGATCCAGTACCTCTGACGTAGTCCGGCAAGGACGAAGTTTCGCCCAAAATGTCCAATCTCCTCATGAAACCCTCTAATGATGAGAACCGACACTGGTGATCTAATGGTTAGAATAACAGGGTGCTTGGCATCATAGCTCATATCTTTATTGGCGAGGCGTCCCCCTACCCTCAACAGGCCATCTTGGAGGATGGGGTCTAATTTGTACAAAGCGCTTGTTCTGCTGACACCTCTAGGAGCTCCTGACCTGTCAACGTCCTGACTACTGTTGGTAGCCTTGTCAAGGACCCGAAATTCCTCTGGAAAGGCCTGGCGCTGAACATAGACCAATATTCCATTATCCGCTCGCTGCATTTCCTGTACACTAAATGGCAGTTCGGTGGACCTACTGTTTTCCTTCTCCTTCCGTAGTTTCCCTTCTATCATTTTTTCTTGCTGTCTCGTAATAGGCCTAGCACCAGCAAGCTCCTTTCTACACTGGCGCCACCTACGCAATGTCTTTCGAGCTCTCATGACCCTGGCCACAAACCTCTTCATGGACCACCAGCTGGAGAAGTAGGTCAAGACCCTGTCCATTGTGACACCACACTCCTCTTCGATGGAGGTCCCCAACACAACTTGACGCTTGACCTCAGGATTGCCCGCAGGAATCTGTATGGGCGTGTCCACTGGTGGCGGTGGCCAAGCAGCTTCACTCTCCCAGAGAAAGTCGGGCCCGTTCATCCAAATGCCGCAGGTAAGAAAGTCATCCACTGCCATACCACGTGAGGTGTAGTCCGCTGGATTCTGCTTTGTATCCACATATCTCCAATTTGATGGCTCGGCCCTGTCTCGAATGACCGCTACCCGGTTGGCGACGAAAGTATGAAATCTCGATTTCTCATTGTTGATGTATTTGAGCAGAGATGTGCTGTCGGTCCAAAATATGGACTCTTGGACGGGAATCTCCAATTCTTTTCTCAGCATCCTGTCCACCCTGGCCGAAACAGTGGCTACGGTAAGCTCCATACGAGGGATGGTCATCTGCTTCAGGGGTGCCACTCTGGATTTGCCGATGAGGAATGAGCAGTGCACTCGACCATCGCTGTCGACCTGACACAGGAATGCCACTGAGCCATAGCCTGTCTCACTAGCATCTGAGAAGTGATGGATCTGGCTGGACGTCACCTCCCCACACGCCGGCAGCTTCAAACAACGCGGAACAGCAAATTGGGCCAGCTTAGGGAGCTCAGCCAACCATCTCCTCCAGCGAACCTCATGAATTTCCGGAATCGTATCATCCCATCCTATCTTGAGCCGGCACAAATCCTGGTAAATCATTTTAGCGGGCAGGATAAATGGTGCTGCAAAGCCCAGGGGGTCATAAATAGAAGACACCAATGAGAGGATTCCTCGCCTGGTAATAGGCTTGTCCTTGGCGATGATTCTATATCCGAAGGGGTCAGTCTCCACGCTCCACTGGACGCCCAGTGCTCTTTCAACTGGTAGGCTATCCTGGTCGAAATCCAGATCTCTGACTGCACCAGCAAGCTCAGAACCTGGGACCGACTGCAATACTGTACGACTGCTCGACATCCACTTTGTCAAACGAAAGCCACCTGCAGCACAGACACCGATCAGCTCGTGAGCCAAACCGGCGCCCTCCTCCTCCGATGGCACTGACTTCAAACAGTTGTCTACGTAGAAATTCTTCTTGATAGTCTTGACGGCCAATTCACTGCAATCGGATGCATTGTCGTCTGCCGTCCTGTGTAGAGCAAAGTTTGCGCAACTAGGCGAAGATGCTGCGCCAAAGAGGTGTACTGTCATGCGGTACTCCACAAGGCCTTGGTCGAAATCCCCATCAGGCCACCACAGGAACCTGAGCATGTCGCAATCCTCAACTGGCACCTGTACTCGATGAAACATTCCCTCTATGTCAGCCATAAGAGCGATATCGTCCTGCCGGAACCTGGTAAGCACTCCAACCAAACTGTTGGCCAGATCTGGCCCCTGTATCAGAATGTCATTGAGCGATGACCCACGATATCTTGCTGAACAGTTGAAAACCACGTATATCTTGTTGGGCTTCATTGGGTGGTAAACCCCATGGTGCCGGAGGTACCAAACCTTTCTATCATCACGTCCAAGCTCAGACTCTGGCACACGACGAGCATAGCCCTTTTTCACAATATCTCCCACAAAGTTTTTGTAGTCAGCATGAAACTCTTGATTTCTCTTAAGTTTCCTTTTTAGTCGTTGTGCACGCTGCTCTGCCTGTGCCCGGTTGTTAGGCATCACAAAGTCTGGATTCCTGAAAGGAAGCCCAATCTGGTATTGGCCATCCTTAACCTGGATTGATTCACTGACCATTTTGAGGAACTTAATGTCTTCCTGAGAATTTTCCAGTTTTTCATCACAACTGCGCTCACTAAACTCATGATTGAAATGTTGCTCCATCATCTTGTCTAAACATGGCTCCATGCTGATGAAATTCACACCCACATGTGGCACTCCATTTGGGCACTCTCCATGATTGGCCTCCCCATCACAGGATCCCAAAGGACCAGATATTGCCCAACCAAATAGGGTCTTTACTGCATAGGGACCGTCACCCTGACTGTTGATCACTCGCCAAGGCTCCATGACCGCAGGCACGTCATTTCCGATCAGCAACCCCACTCCTGCATCAATTGTCTCCAGACGAACATCTCGCAAGTATGGCCACTCGTTTACATAATCCCGAGAAGGAATGTCTCCTCTGCCTACTGGTATCTCAGGCTGACTGTACACCTTCGGCAAACTCACCATGCTGCTTCCATCCAAGATGCCCACTTGCAATCCCGTGACCACTTGACTAGACACTCTATCTCTCCCGGCCATAGTTTTCAACACAAAATTTGTCCGCACTCCCGATGTGCGAAGCTGCCTCAAGAGACTGTCTGTACAAAAGATGTCCTTGCTACCGCTATCCAGAAAGGCATATGTTTCCACCATTTGATCACTATCTTTGACCTTGACCTTCACAGGCACAATAGGCATGGTGACCTTCGAGTCCCCGGCATCCTTGCCGCACGAGAATCCATTTGCAACACCTACACAGCCGCTACCAATCTCCTTAACTGATGTTGCATCTGCTGTGCCAAAATCAGAAACCTTGGGCCCATCACTGCCACGATCGCCATCATCCTTGCCAAAGTGCAAAATGGTCGGATGTTTTTTCTCACACACCTTGCAGACACTTCTCCTGGCACAGTCTGCGGCCATGTGACCTGGTTCGAGACAACCAAAACACAGATTTTTTGACTGCAAGATCCACAGCTTTTCCCGGTGTTGTTTTTTCCTTAGGCGAAAACACACTGCCATTGTGTGATCTTTCGTGCAGAAGAGGCAGGGGGCGCTGTAAGGATCAGGAGTCTCTGACTTGGCACCCTTAGTCTCCTCCGTATGGTCAGCCGTGACGACACCAGTCGCAAAGCTTGTTTTACGACTGTCTGATTTCTTTTTAGTTTCAGAACTGGTGGCGCGCCTCATATGGCTTCCGTAAATGGGGTTCAGGGCAACGGAGGCCTCCTCCTCGATGAAATCCACCAATGTCGAAAAGGGAATGTGCCCCCGCCCACTCCTCATCAAGGTGTTAGCACGCCTACTCCACCTGTCTTGAATGAACACAGGCAATTTCTGCACTATTTTCTGCATATTTCTAGGATGCTCTATTTCACACACATATTTAATATCATTCATGGCATTACGACAACCAGTGAGAAATACTGCATACTGATTGAGAGCCACAGCATCACCACCCTTCACCTGAGGCCAATTTACAGCTTTATCCACATAGGCCAATGCGATCTCATACTCATTACCATATTTGACCTCTAACAACCTTCTTGCCTCACTATAACCTTTAGACATATCCATATGCATGCAACTACGGACCAACTCTCTAGGTCGGCCTACTGTATACTGCTCTAGATAATGGAGTCTCTCATTATCATCAAATGTCCTATTGGCTATCCTACAGTCAAACGAGCGCACGAAGGTGCGGTACTCTGTAAAGTCACCACCAAACTTGGCAATACTCGACGGGGGAAGAAGACTTCTCTGATGTTGATTTACTATAATCTGCGTCAATTGCTCCTGACTGTGCCTTGATTCCTCCATTCTCTGCACCATTTTGCGCATCACCCCCTCACCAGCAACACTCTGACCCTCATGCCGATGACGAAAATCACCACTGATACGGCTTGGCACAGAGTACTCTGGGGCACGTGGATTGAGATCAGACGACACTCTATCAAAAGCATCATGACGAGTGAGGCTAGGCGGACTAGCGTCTGAGTGTAGCACATCAAAGGCCGGTGTAGATTTGGCTTGTGGCTCGGGAAAGCCTCTTGGAGTACCGTGCAACTCCTGGCCTCGAGGGGCACTCTCTGTACTGAGTGGCATTTCTCTAGCACCAGCTATAGCTATTTCAGTCTCTATTTCGAGAAGCTCTCTCTCCATCTCCAGCTCAATTTCTCTCACTCTTAATGCCTGTCTTTTCTTTATTGCCGCTGCTTGTTCCACAAGCTCTGCTTTTCGTGTGGCCTCCACTACACGGGATGACACTGAGGCATGGCTGAATTTGCTATCAAGCTGGGTTTTAGCACCAACTTGCAAGTCATTGTCCACTGACTCCACTTGTCCAGACACCAGGTCATCCTCCTCACCCTGTTGCTCACTTGCAGAAGGGTCCATTTTGGTATCCAGGGAACAACAGCAATAGAGTCCATAAAGCTGCTATAAATTTCCACCACTAGGATTCTGCCAACAAAGGTCTCACTGTGGAGTTCTTCGATGATGTGGAGGATGCAAGTTTACTGCTGGTACTGTGGTGGGTGGAATCAATATGCAACACCATATGACCGATGAGACACAGAAGCTTTATTTCTGTCAAATCCACGACACACCGATCACTTTTGCGATTGACTGAAAATAATCAGAAATTCAAATCACTCATCTGTATACATAACATAGGCGTCTCAGTGACACAGATCTACCAAAACACTCATTTCTCAATTACCAAGCAAATATTTCCAATACCAATATAGTTAGGTTTGACTGACCAAATAAGATTAAAGTTCACCAAGATTTTACCATCAAATATAACAAAACCTCAGAAAACAGACATCAACAGTATTCTTAAGTACTAGATAACTGTAAACAATAGGCCCAGCACACTAGACAATTCTCCAAGGCAATTGTGCAATAAATCTCTAAAATTACAATGAAGTTTCAGCAGACAGGTAGTTGTATTAAGTCTAGATCCTATACAGATTGCTTAACATGACTCTAGAATCAAAGTTGCAATTAAATATTACTTACAGAACTATTCACCTTCCAGCTCACAAAGTAAACAAGCTCCAACCTCCATTACCATGTGCTTTTATCCACAAGACTGAAAATCTGTTACACAAGCTCTGATTGGCTAGACAAACAAAAAATAGACCAATCAAATATCACCTTATATCTGAGATGACAACTCAGACCTTGCCACCTATTATCTGTCTGAGAAACTAAAATGTCAAATAAACAAAAGGTGCTGCCATCTATATGCATCATAATGAAATAATTCTACAATACCAAAATGCAGTCTAGCTAATCACTTAGTCAGACCTCAAATACCTTGTAACACACAAAATCGGCTCCTACACCAGCATTTGACATCCTACCTGTACAATTCACCACCTTATCCCAAGTCCTGTTGGCCTGACATTCAGTACTGTAGTTATAACCATAGAAATTTTCATATCCGTCTATACAGCGAATGGATCTGCTTTGTCCGTAATATCCATCAAGAATTGCAGTTTCATTGCTGCCTGTGTTCACAGTTACATTTTCACACGTGACAGCTGAAAAAAGATGAAACATTTAATGAGCTGAATGCAACAGTACTGTAGCTATCACCATAGAAAGTTTCATATCCGTCTATCATGGGCTGACATTGAGTTGTGTACCAACTAGCAGTGAATGTATTATATCCCTTTTCACAGAGGACACGTTTGGTATGGCCATAGTGGCCACTTAAGATTGCCGACTCATTGTCACCTTTTGATATGGTAATATTTGCACATATTACAACTTTAAATACAATTAGATGACCATATAAGCCTGTGAATATGTTGTCGATTGAAATCGATCTAAAGCTCCTTCGCAACACAAAGCGCTAATTGTCCTCCTTCGGGCACACCAGCCTGTCCCATGGAACACCTAATCACGGTCATTATGCGAGTGCATGGAGCTGCCGTTTTTGCAACAATTGTTGCAAAGCTAAGATTTCTCCTGACGAATCTGGGAACATGAAAATATTCCTTTGCCTCTACAATCACCCTGAACTGGTCTTTTAGCTGTCTTCATGGTGTTTAAAGTAAAAATAGCGTGAAATGAAATCTGCCCCATTACGCAACAGATAAGCAAGGTGTGCTTTGGCAAATTCAAGTTAATGAATTTTGTAAAATTTCGTAAATTTAAGCATCTAAAATGAGAATGTTTTACCCAACAGGAGAAACATCTTCCATCAAAGTTTCCTTAATCTATTTCTCATTCTTAAGATCAATGAATACATGGCAGGCGATGTGCATGTGTAAGATGTATATGGCATAATGCTCTTCTGGTTCTCATTTTAACATCTTTTGACCACAATGATCTGGTGACGATAGTATTGGCTAAAAGTGAGTGCTACAGCTTTTGACTCTGGTATGTCCCACATGATCATAGACAAAGAAGTAGGCTTGTTTTATAACCCTTTATTAAACTCTCATTAAATGGCGGCATTGAAATCTTGTATGGCAATAGATGTTATAAATTGACTGGTAACGTGTAACCCAGCACTGAGATACTTTACCTGTACAATTCTCTGCATTAGTCCAAGTCCTGTTGGCCTGACATACAGTACTACAGCTATCACCATTTAACGTTTCGTATCCCTTTTCACAATGAATACATCTGTTTTGTCCGAAATATCCACTTAGTATTTCCGTTTCATTGCTGCCCGTGTGCACTGTTACATTTTCACACATAGGATCTGAAAAATGTAATGGATGCTATGAAGGAATCATACATTAACCATTGCAAGCACACACACGTTCAATCAAGCTTTAACCTATATAACCCACTTTCAAAGCATTTCCCCGACGACTGACAATAGTAAATAAGGGGACTATGTCTGTCTCGAATTAATTCCATTCATCCAAAATAAACATCCACTACCATTCTGAAAGACAGAACTTCCATAATTGCTATTCATTTATCACTTTATCAATGTTTCCCATCACTTCACTATATTACCTTTAGCATGTTCTCATGTTCCAGCCAGGAATTTAGAATTTTCATTGAAATCACTTTAATTCTTCCTGGAATGATAAGCTGCGTTTCTATTCCTCAGGCTGTTTGTCTTTCATTCCATACCATTGGGTTGATGCAATAACCTAAGAAATTTCTAAGTATCTATTGATTTTCTTTTCTTCTTCCTTTTTGTATTTTAGAGCGAACCTAGCTATTATCTTATCCATACTTAGTGCGAAATTTGTCAGAACAGTTCAGATCAGAAGAATATGGAGGGAAATTCTCTCTAAGTGACCATGATCTTCCACTAGCATTGCACCAGGTCCCTTTTACTGTTACTAGGTGCAATTAATCTTTCTACCCACTCCGAAATGGCAGCACTGACAACCAGAACCACCAAAAAAGACAGCAGCAAATGGATATTTCACAGTAAAAGGGTTATAGAATTACCTTTGCCATATACCTCTACCTCACAAAGCGTTAAAATGTATTCTTCTTGAATATCCCTCCAGATGGCGACATAGGTTCCAACTGAGGGATAGGCGCAGTTGATGTTGATAGTGCCACCTTTACCTACACTATGTGACCTTTTTCCGCAGATTGAGAATGATGTGTGATTCAAGGTGGTTGATGATGCGTTAAATTGATGTCCTACACCAATCACTACTTTACTAAGTCGTGATTCTGTAGGAAAAAAAGTCTATATTTACAAATCTGTTTATAAAACATTGGAATACAGGGGAACTGGCTTAATACGGACGTGTTTCATCCAGATTTTTAGATTTACCTTACAGATTTCAAGGGCCCCGTCCCTCCCATTACATTTACATGCAAACTTCAGTGCTTATTACAGAAAATTGTATTCGTACCTCGCAGAAAGCGGATGATTCTCAAGGTACGCTCTTTACCATTTAAGGTTTAAGAGCATTCTTTAATCCGGATTGCCGATCATGAATTGAGCGTGCCCTTTCACATGATACGACACGCCAACGCCATTGCAACAGAAATGACGTCCTCTCCCACAAAAAAGATGAGGAAAGACAATTAAACAGATAGGGGGATGTGGTGGGAGGGTCAGGAAAAGAGTTGAGATATGGGGTATTGTGAATATATAGTCGACTGGTCACGATCGGACACGCCTTGCCGTGTGTTCTTCTATTTTATGCCTTTATGATCAATCTGATTTTGGGTCCACATCCATCCGAATTAAGCCAGTTCACCTGTACTGCTAATAGTAATGGAGGTACAGCAAAGCAAACAAGGAGGTAGTGAACATCCTTGATTAGAGTGAGACTGTCCCATACCAGCCGGACTCCCGGGGGGGGGGGGGGGGGCACTCAGGTACAGAGGGGGGCCGCACCTTAGTTACGTATTTCACGGAAGAAGGGGTCTTTTTTAAGACCTCCGCATGTCCGCGATTTTGTAAAAGAAGGGTTCTTTTTTGTACCAAGGTACGAAGTATGGAGGTCAAACTCCCCTTATGCTGGTCTCCCACATACGACTGTTAAGGTGCGACAGTGCATAGTCGTATGTACATAGTCGTATGTAATCGTGCATTCGCGTACATTTGCGTACACTCATTAAATGTACGACAAAGTGCCACTATTAATATGACCCACACCAGAATGAAAAAGTAGGTTATAGGCCAAAATTTATCCTACAAAGCCACGAATTGACAGTGATTTCACCACATATCGTAGTGTATTTACGAATTTTGCCCTTTTTAGTTTGAAAATATTCGTAATTAATCGAATATTGTCGTAAGTAGACGTCCAACTGGCGGATATATGCGTATGTATGACGAAATTATTCGTGTTTATGTCGTGCATATTCGCACATACTCGCATACATACGCTTCTTCATATCCGTAGCCAACTACGCCTACTTACGACTTAGTATGATAGAAAACGTACAGTATCGCACATCTGATGTTGTAGTCGTACATCAATCGTACATGCTGTCGTGGGATGTCGTATACCCTCGTAGTTGAACGTACATATCTCACGAATGAAGAAAAACAGCAATTTTATAGCCAATTCGTGGCTTTAAGCGTACACTTGAGATCGTGTATGTTCGCATATTAAATTCGTATGTGGGAGACCAGCATTACAATCCACGAAATATATGCGGCTATGACGCCGAGAGACTCCCGAAGTGACTGGGCTTCCGAGTCTGCTGCCGCCACTTGCTGCCGCTAAACACGCAGAGGATTATAAAATCTAAAGTTAAAATAAGTGTTCCCGTTCATCCAATGTCAGTGTTTTGATAAAAAAAGGGGTGTTTATTTAGTGGAAAAAATCAGCGTTCTATTAAATTAAGGGTGCTTTTTTGACCAGAAATCAGTGCTTTAGGGGTATTTTTTAATTTTGATAACGAACGTATGCGCCCCCCTAAATACCCAAGTGCCCCCCCCCCCCCCGGGGCCGGACTAGGTTCAAGTAGAAAATCACCTTATGGTGGTACGTGCTTAAAGTGTAGCATGGTCAAATTGAAAGTTGAATGTCATCAAATGAGTAAATAGGCCTATCAGATATCATGCAGGAAATACGGCCACAAACAAATAGGATAATGGTTTGAGCATCAAGCAATATGAAAGGAAAGATAAGGAAAAATATTCCCTAAACGCATTCTGCACCTGTGTCAGAAGAAAGGGAAAATACAATGATGACATTGGTAGATATATGTATGTATAAATGTACGTCTTTATGTATGTATGTATGTATGTATGTATGTATGTATGTACGTATTTATGTATGTAAGTATACTTGTATACTTTTGTAAGTGTATGACTGCATGTATAAGTTAATGAACTTTAGGTTGAGAGCTTGAAAACAATTGTTTGTACACTCACCGCAGCAATCAGCCCTATTGGTGAGCACTACGCTAGTGACGGAGGTGGTGGCATTCAGTTGCACAATGAACCATGAATTATAAGCAGTGCTCGTATGTGTGCATGACTTGCGGTGCATAACTCCCATTCTCTGACCATCAACCCCATTGCTTGCATGATCCGTTTTCCCACCGTAGTACTGAGGTGATTGAAAGGCCGGTTGTAGGAGAGCGAGATTGGTGCCTACAGAAAACCAAACTGTCATGTACAGTGCCGACATTTAATTCCTCCACTACATGTGTGGACAGCCCGGGCATGATACACAACCGTGCACCCAGTTACCACCCTGTTCCCTGAGCATAGCTGTATGGATGAGCACTCCATTAAACCTAGCTTTGATTCGCAAGCTACGTGGGTCATTGGTGTACTTGGCTCATTTTTTGACAGGCTATTCATGGGTGTTTGTACAAACAGTCACTGGCAGGCGTTCGGTCAACTAGTGCAGGAATTTAATGTCTGCTTTGTAGATGCGTGTCTGCTGTGAGTCTCTCAGTGAAAACCCAAATATAGACAGCTTTGATTAGACGCACACTGATGGATATTCCTGGTTTACTCAGACAAGAATGGTCCTTATGCTGTAATTGGTTTCTCTTTCCACAATGGACTTATACAAATGTTTCCAAACTTAAAAGAAATGGCCCTCACACGTATTCATCCCTTACTTCTACTATCACAATGATGCCAAAGAACGACATTTAATTATCCTAGTTTGATCTTAGGTGTGTAGTCTAATGTTTGATAGGTAATAGTGATTTATCTAATCTGACATAAAAAGAAAACTTACTGTAATTGCAATGTTTGTTTGTGGCGACAACTGTTCCGTTTGCCAAGCAAGTGAATTTTCTATCCAGCATTGCCCCTTTGTTAATACAAGGTATGTTCAGCTCTCTGGCGTAGAGGAAATGGAAGCAGACCGAAGGGTTTATGCTATTGGAGTACTTCATAACTGATCGGGTAGGGCAGCCATTAACTGAAATTAAACAACAGAGAAAGAACGATAGCTGTTATTAGCCACCGATTACAGTTGCAGTTTACATGATTTACCCTTACAATGCTGAGGCTACTTTCGTCCGAAGCTAAGATTTTTGAAAAACATCAGAACCCTATCATATCGGTATTCATTGGATAGCTCTTACTGGGTACTTCAAGATGAGTACCCATATGCCAGGGTTTCAGTATTTTTTCATGAAGTTTTTTGCATCATTTTGCATTGGTCAAATTAGCCACCAGCAGCGCAAGGGTTACGAACAGACCGAAAGCTGAAACATGAACAACCAATTCTCTAAGGCCTTTCATTGAGTCTTGCCTTGTTGAGGAGATATTTTCACTTTTTCCACCCATGTGTTAGTTTTTTTCTTATTGTATCTGGAGTGTGTTCACTATCTGATAATTCTAAACAAAACCTATTAAACTGAGTTATTAAAAAAAAGGCTTTTAGAGCAAATCCAAGGCCAACCGCAGTTGTTGGTAATTTTTCTAGAAATGTTCACATTTGTCAGAGTGTGTTCACTTCAGGCATTAATGGGATTATTGCTTTATTCCAGTATTTACTACATGTTGTACAAGTCTTATTAGTATTTTATAGTTCACAGTGCAAC
Organism: Maea johnstoni; assembly: GCA_963942565.1. NCBI lineage: Eukaryota > Metazoa > Annelida > Polychaeta > Spionida > Magelonidae > Maea > Maea johnstoni. Next base: position 31,842,836 of record OZ012696.1, read on the forward strand.
ACGAAGTGCTGATAATGATACTCACCAACACCACAACCGTAGATTTCGACCTTTGCTGCAGTTCGATTGACAACTGATACAGCGGTTATCTTGATTTTCAGAGCTTCTACTGGTAATGGCAACACGGTATGCCTTTTTGGTATGGTGCTATTGACTCCTTCAAATATCTAAAACATAATGTACACATCTCATGGAGTGATCAATTCATCAACATTTGAAGCCTATAAATGGTAGGGGGGCTCTAGAAATCTCAATTACCTCAAAAATACTAAATGCTGTAATTCCCTTTGGACAGCGATCTAGTGGTTGTTTACTTAGCAATCCAAAAACTACTATTTCAATTAGTATTCTAATTGATAAGTTATTTTAACGTGTTTAAGTCATTAATTGTTCATCAGTCATTTTAATCCCTTTGCAAGTTGTATGTATATATATATATATACATACATACATATATATATATATATATATATATATATATATATATATATATATATATATATATATATATATATATATATATATATATATATATATATATATTTATATGTATATATATTTATAAAATATATATATATATATATATATATATATATATATATATATATATATATATATATATATATATATATATATATGTATATATATATATTTATATATATTATACAAATATAGACTGATCCCGAGGGCAATATCTGGTTATATGAACCGAGGGAGAGCAATATTGCCCAAGGCTGAAGGCAACAGGGCAACAGTGATGTGCAGCAGCTTAATGGGAAAGGATGAAATCTAGGCAGAACGCATTGCCAAAGAGGTATGTACTATGTAGTCAATTATAAAGAAATGTCATGTGTATTTCATGTCTTTTGAATTTGATAGTACTTGTAATGCTTGTGTATATGCTTATGTGTATTTTGTCTTATTTGTAGTTTCACGGAGGTTAGAGAATAAAAACCTTTTTGGTTAGTCTTTCCACTGGCAGCTGAAGTTCTCCATCAGATGTACGAATTCACAATCAAATTTTGAAAGAAGTTCATCTAGTGCCTTGTCATCCAAACTTTCAAAATCCACAGGCAGATTTTTCTCATTCAAATACTTCCTGATAATGTTTACACTGTTTTAAGTTACCTTGTCAGTATTTGCAGCCTTTCTCCTCTTCAATATATCCTCCATATCCTGGTCTGTAAGGGTAGCATGTCTTTTTTTACCAAGTTCTAGTGGAGAACTTGCAGGAGAGGTAGCCATTTTGTCTGTTTACATTTGTGCAGACGGATCAGAAGCATGACCTACTTAATGCTTAATGCAGTTATGTCCTGCTTCCTGATTAGCTAATCTGGGCAAAATGGTGGCCGGTCATGTCACAGCTCGTCTGATTGGCTGTTGGCATGCTGGGGAAATCTGGGGGTGTGTCACTATTTTGGCACTCTCATTGGATGGTGTGCCTCTTTGGGATCAGACAATATTGTCCAGTCCATCAACTGTTTTGATGGACTGGTTGGGAGATATTCCCTAGTATAGGAAGTGGTCATAGCCTGAATTAAGAGAGATTGGTCAGTGGTCTTATAATAAATATGTATATATCTGTATATATATATATATATATATATATATATATATATATATATATATATATATATATATATATATATATATATATATATATATATATATATATATATATATATATATATATATATATATATATACATATATATACATATATATATATACATATATATATATATATATATATATATATATATATATATATATATATATATATATATATATATATATATATATATATATATATTTATATATATATATATATATGGAGCCATGTGCACGCTCCTGGTGTGTTTTGGTTAAATGATGAATTATAAATGTTGACAGTACCATTGGAGACGAATCCTTCCCATACATAGAGTACCCCGTCCATGTCTTGTTATCGTTAGAGAAGCTAATTGTGTAAGCGGTGATGAACCATCCTTTGCTCTCCACACCATGAAGGACTATAGAGGTCACAACGACCTGAACACCCATGTCAAACTGCAATACACACGTGACATCAATATTTAAAAAAAGGATTTTTTTATTATAATTAATAGATGAATTGCAATTCCAGATGTAGATCTACTTCATTAGCATCTTTGACACTGGAATTCATAAACTCTCTCTCTCACACACACACACACACACACACACACACACACACACACACAGCGGAGCACCAAGATTGAGAGACAAGATATCAGACAGAGAGGTAAGATTTCGAAAAAAGAGAAGCGAGATGGGAACATGCATTTATTCCGTGATGATAATGATATGTTAGTAAGATATCCATCAGTCCAGATACAACGTAGGTTACACAATGACATCATCACAAATCAGAAGGTGTGGTTGACCTGAGCCTTGACCGTAGAAATTGTGTCTAAGCTTAACTAAGTATCCTCTCAACGCCCGAGCTCTCTGCTACTGGCTGTCAGGCATATTCATTCAAGTATCCATAATTTTCCATAAATCACAAAGAAGTTATAACCAAGAATGGATATTGCATTTGAGTTTCAGGATTGCGAGACTATAAAGTCATATGGTCAATAAGGTAGAGGGCTATATTCGCAATTGATCATGGTTCTTTTAAATGCAGTTTCAATCATTGTTAATCTGGCATCTAGCGATTGCAAAGGAATGCTTTTGTTAGCTTCACAGTCACAATTTCAATCAGACCCGATGTTTAAGGTGAAGGCAGAGGTCACGCTCTCTCTGATTTGTGCTGACGTCTTCTGTGTAACCTACCTGGACTCATGTATATTTATTTCACGTACCACTATCAGCATCCTGGTCTCCGTTTCGAAATCTTGTCTTACTATCCGGCATCTAGCCTTTCTATTGTAGACAGCTGGCTTCACATAGCAGAAAAACTATGATTAACAAAATTCCAAATACGAACCACAATACTCTATCATATATAAACTTTTCACAGAATGAATGAAGGTATGAAATCAAACTTACAGTTATGTAATTGTTAGACTCTGGGGCGTATCCTAGACATTCCGTGTTAGCGAACAGCACACATTTCGCGCTGGAGGTTTTGCCTGCGTGGTCGTCGAGTATGTCAGTAGAGCCGCATGTACTATTGATGAAGGGCTCCTCGTGACAGCCACGTGCTCCTGAAAGGACGTAGGGAACAGCTGATGCTACATCTACTAATAATGATAATAATAATTGATATTTGATATAGTGCCCTTTCAACCTATAATGTTCAAAAGCGCTACACCAGATTATCAGCAATATGGCAATCGAACATTGAAATGTCCACCTTTAACATGGAAAAGTCCAAGGCTTGATATGAAATCTGACCAATTATATGACCACAACAGCATTATACAAATATGACATACCTGTGGGATGGCTAACATGATTGTCTACCCCGAATAAGGATTTAACCCTATGGCATTAAGCTCCCTCGTTTAAAGTAATTGGGTTCTACACCATAATTGGGGCATCTCTCTAAACCAATCAGAATACAGTATTTTCGAATGAGGTATAACACTGTCAAATGTCCTCCACTGACATTAAAATGCCTAGAGGGACATACAATTTCACTGATTGAACGTCCGCGGGGGAAACAGGATAATGTCCACTGATGACATTTATGTGATATGACCCGTGAAAATGTCTCTGAGCTGTGTTTGTAGCGACTATGAAATCTCGATAGGAGACGGAAAGATTCCTGTAGCATCCTATAGTCCGTGGACCTTTTTAAGTATAATTCGACAGAAGTAGCTATAGTTGAGAAAAAAGGTATTGTTTTAAATTAGCTGACCTATGCCGTCAGTATAAAACTCCACTTCTCTTACGCCAGGGCGAGAGTCTGTGCTACTCTCTGGAAATATCTCCACATAAGATGTGTTCACAGGCAGGAGGCTGAACGTATTCCAGTATGTTGCCGTATTGCGTGATTGAACTTGGAACTGAATAATAAAAGAGAAGAAATAACTACACGTATGCCCACCAGGCCTTGATCTAGCGCACTGATGTTCTGTTGACTATGAAATTTTTTCGTTATTAAGGTATCTGAGAGCGTTATTGAAAAAACAGGAACAACAGTGTGCAACCAAATACATATCAAGCCATTGGTTGAATCTCTCTCTCTCTCTCTCTCTCTCTCTCTCTCTCTCTCTCTCTCTCTCTCAGCAAACATACATACATTCATACATACTCTAGGTCTGGTTAATTTGCCGTGTCCGAAATTTGCCGAATTAGCCTTTTTCAGAATTTGCCGAATCTTAATTTACCGATCGTGATCATGCGTGATTGGCAAATAAAAAACAGAAGTTAGGTCTTCTCACATTGATACTAGTACGGTACCTCCAGGAGGACTGAATCGCACTTCCATCTGCATTTTAATTATGTTACATGATTAAGTGATAAAGGGGCTAGGGTTGGGAGAGATTGGTGTTGGCTCTCATCTCGGCTTTTGACAAGTCAATAAACGGTCACTAGTAAGTATCAATTTACAATTTACCCATGGACACCCTTTATTAGAATGAAATAAAGGTGTCTCGTGTATTTGTCCTAGTCTCCCTCCATTCAGCTTAAAGAACAGGGCATTAATGTCATAAACTTTGCAGATCTGAATCTTTAAAAATTTGCCAATTCTTATTTTACCAATCTAGTGTGATCAGCAAATATTGGCAAATTAAAAATGTCGGTAAATTAAAAGGATTTACAGTATTTGGCGGCTTCAGCATTTAGACGGCCAATTCAACCTCTTCAGCTCTGTATATCCTAACAGAGTCGTCTGGCATAGGCTTTATCTCTCTAGTTCATCCTTATATTAGAGATTTGTAAAGTGAAAACTCACACACAGGCCTTTTCTCTGTATTTACACTTTAAAACATCTGGGCCAACTTCATTAAGCCACCTGTGACCTTGTTTAAAGTTAAACCATGTGACAACTTGAAATAGACCAGGTCTCAAAATTAGGCCAATTTCGTTATCACTTAGTACCTGGTGTAAAGTTAATGAGGTCACAATTATGGGACTAGCTTTAGACCAGGGAAAGGGTGGTTTATCTCCTAGTAGGGTCTGGTCTTAATATGTACATGGCTGATATGAAGGCTATTTTTGATAATATAAACTGATCTTTGAGGTATATAGCCATTTCTTGATTATTCTGGTACAATCTTAACTAAACATTTTTTTTGTTTCAGAAAAAGAATCATGCTTGTGAACTTGCATATATTATGTGATGCAGACGAATCTAACACACCTTAATGCTAATGACTTTGTACAGGTGGCTATTGTCACGTTTTCCCCCAATATCTTTCAGTCCAAATGAAAAGAACAAAATTAACACAGGTTGGGAGCGAACTAAGAAAATTGTCTTAGTAGTAAAATAAACCACTAACATATGCACTTTAGAAATATCTTGCTTCTACATTTACATTTTAATATTCACAGATAGTGTGAATGCTGATATATGTCTTGAATTACAGTTCGCAGCATTAAAAGCATTCGACACTTAAGCCAGCGTAAATATCAAATCAATTAAATTTGACAATGGTATTGAATACGTCAACTTTATCTTATGATCCGTTCTTTTTGACTAGCATTTTACATCATAAATGCATAAAATACTTAATATATCAGCCATTCTCCCTTATGGGTCCACATTGGGGCTGGAAGTTGGTCACGAGGGTTTGTGTCACAGATCTTTCTGAGACTAATTTTTTCTGAAACTAGTATATCTCAAGGGCAAAAGCCCCAAAAATCTGCCTACAAAGTCTTCAGACAAATATTTTACAGCAGTTTGAAGTTGAGGCTATCCAAATTTCAGAGGACCACTCAAAATATGACCTTTATTTGATTTCAGGCTTGTAATAATGTATTGAAAAGGCTAATACCCCATTGTATGCTATTTTTATGAAGTAAACTGTATGATGGTTCAAATAAATACAGCTTTTGCATATATTTCACTTGTTTTTTCATCATTTTGCCACTGTTTTGTGAGGTACAGTTTCAAAACTGCAATGAAGTCCTGAAAGTATTGTCTAACTTTAGCTGTAAAAGTGAGAGATCTTTCTGAAAAATAGTCTAACCTATCTCAGGGAAATGACAAATTAGTGCTCTGGGACTGGCCCAAAAGATGTAGAGCATAGGTGAAAGCATCGCTGGTAATAGCGCATTGATAAACGTTTCGTAAGTTGCGATATTTTTATGTAGAAATTTGTAATTTTTCAAAATTAATATTTATGTTCAGAAATCATCTTAATAGGCCGAAAGACACCTAATTAACTTAATTTGTTAATTTGGACTTCATTGCAGTTGGCGATGAGGCTAGGATTTTTTTCGTTTGTAGGTTGCAGATAATGGTAAAATGGAAAACACATGAATACAGTCTAAAAATCAAAAGGTTTATTGAAGAAACCTGTCAAATACGAAATTAAAATATACATAGATATCACATGCACCTATCCCAACAATCGATGGCAAGGCTGAGCCACTTTGGTATGTTAAATTTCACCCAGAAGGCACTTCAAAGTATAAAAGTATAAAATGAATTAAAATGAGGTATATCTTCTCGCTTGGCAACACCTTTCAAAGGCTATAATGGTGAATTATATTGTACTACTCATAGTTATTTGACCTTTTCATAATGATGGAAACAATTTCCAACTGCATGAAGCTAGTTTGGACAACATCTCTTCACACTGACCTGCATTGAAGTTTTGACTAAAATAGTTTGTAGGTTTCAGGTCTGCTACCTTAAGTTGTATCTCAATGTGAAGCTTTGAAATTAGGTAGGTAAGCATCTAATGTCCATTCTTACCATATATATAGGAAAGTTATACATTGTGCTATTGAAATCTCATCAAAATTATCGCTTTGGCACAGCATTGATCAGTACAAAATATCTGGTTTTTTCATGACACAGATATGGAATTATCACATTTATGACCACATAACGGCACAATGGCACCCTTAAATACTTAAAAGTCCACTCATAAAAACAGAATGAGACAGACAAAATAAATATTGCAAGTTTCCCAGCACTTTTACACTACTACTGAACTTCAAAATGGAGTGTTTTAGTAAGTTATGTAAGTTGCGCAGATCTTCTCCAAAATGATTGGACCTTTGAACATCATTAAAGGAAGTAAGTTAATACTTGCAAACTAAAATTCAACACAACTGTCACATTAAATAAATCACATAGATGGAATGTTATTGGAGATAAAACATCTTCACAATGTCATTTGTGAATCATTTTGAGAATTATACAATATATAAAAATGGTTTACACCTTAAACCAGCATCCCTAATACTTTGAACAGATGCAATGATTATGCATAGAAGTTATGAAACCTTAACATTTAAACATCCAACAGAACATTTGAATTAACTTTGAAAATGAAGTGTGAATTTGTCAAAGTCTTGGACAAACTTGTCCTTGAATTCTGACAGTGGCATGTCGGTGCTGACAATCTTGACTTTGCGCTTGCCATCTCTCGCATCTAGAACTTTCTGCCACTGCTGGACAGTAACTTCAGTGGCTGTGACTTTATCCACCAACCCCTTAACTGCCTCTTCCGTCTAGTAAGATTTCACAAAGACATCAGGACTTGGAGTGAGGGGTTCTGTGAGTACCTTCTTCAGGGATCTGAGAAGCAAGGTGGAGTGTTCATTCTTCTAGCACTTGTAAGCAGTTGTTCGGCTTCAGGCAATTGGAATGTCTGATGTGCTTGGGTCGCAGCTTGTAGAAAGATGACTTGCTCTTCTTCACTTGTGGATTTTCAGCAATGAACTTCTCATATAAGATGTATAGGTAGTCATTGAGGATCCTTGTTTGGACCTTCTCTCCATCAACTGTCAAGCAGTCCTGCTTGCCAGGGTTCATCCTAGAGTTGTCGTCTCTCTCTAGGAAAGACCTTACCTGTCTCTTGAGCTCTTTCTGTCTGGCAAGTAGCCGCCTTCTCTCGAGACACTTGGGAGACTTGTCCTTCCTTGTGTAAAGGAACTTCTCTGAGACATTCAACTGTTGGCTGAGATGCTTTTTCATTCTGTATCTCTTGAGCTGTTTGCCGTTGAGAAGTGATACCACAACCTCCTTGTGTTGGTCACTTTTCTTTGCTGCAATTTGTAGTTCATCCTCCACCACATTCGCATAGATCAGTTTCTTCTTGATGCCGGCTGGGACTTTCCTTGGGGTAAGGCCACTGTCTCGAATGAGCTGGTTGGTCTTGCTGCATGGTGTCTGAGCAGTGATGCCTTGCTCAGCTTGCATAGCTTCGGGTGGTTCTAGCACTACCACTGGAACTGGATGAAACACTGGAGACCACCTATCATGTACTGTAGTCCCCTGGCTTGGAGATGTGACAGTACTACTACAAGCACTTGTAATGTCACTTGATCCTTTCTTCTCCATCAGTTCCTCCAGCTTCTTGCATCTCCTTTGGAATTTCTGTTTCTGAGCTTTGATATTCTTAATCTGTTCCTCATGCTTTGTAACCTGTCGGTTCAATTTTGAAACAGCCTTTGCGACACGTTTCTTCTTCCTCTTTTGAGTAGTAGACTTTGGACCAGTACCGACTTCGGCGACATGTTTCTTTCTCTTCTTTCGAGGAGACTTTGAAGTGGCTACAGCTGCAGCTTGTCTTTTCCTCCTTCTGGGGAATTTCACAATCAGTGTACCTGAAAGTAGACAAATAAACAAATGTATGAATAAAAGGAAGAAAGAGTGTCACGAAAGCTGTTTCAAAGTTTAACTTAGACAAATATCAGGTAGGTATGTGGTTATAATATTTGCAATTGTAATCATTAACAGATCAATTAATATCAGCATCAGTTCAGAACATTAGTCCAAGTGGGATTCAAGACAAATATCATTAATTAACAGATCAATACATATTAGCATCAGTTCAGAACATTTCTACTTCTAAGCAGATTCAAGACACATATCAGGTAGGTATATATGTAGTAAATGATTAGCACCAGTTCAGAACAGTACATACATTCAGAAGTAAATCAGCAGGTTAACAGGAATATAAAACACTTACCTTATTATTCACAGCGAGAACATCTAAGTGCACGAATAAATAAATGAATGAATATTGAAATACATACCTCTGAGTTCCTGCGCTCCATCACCACCATCACTGCTGTCACCACCATCATCCGTCTCATCATCATCATCATCATCACTGTTAAATCCATCAGTTGACCAGTCCTCATCTTCCTCCACATCAGCCTCAGCAGCCAGTTTCTCTTCCTGCTTCTTCTTACGGTGTCTCCTGACCCCGATATTGGTAAACCTCCTGCTATTTGCCTTCTCTTCGTCGGTCATGTCTGCTACCATCTTCTGATAAGCTTTGACCCTTTCACTTTCTCTTTTCAAGAAGGCACCACCCATTTCAGCTATTTTCCTCGCCCTAAATCGCTGTTGCCGCCCTGAATTGCTTAGGGGAAGGGGTCTTGCCCGGGTAGAATACATTATCCGGCTGAAAAAGTAAAGAAACGTGTCAAAATAAGCCATGTCCTCAAAAACGTAACGCACAAATGAAACAACACGTAACGAAAATGTCCTCAACTCAAATCGAGATGTAAATACCCCCCCGCCATGTTGTTTTGATTCATTTACGAGCAAAACATTTCAAAGTTGTCTAAACTTACGGCAAATTACGCACAGACATCTTAAAATTTCTGTTAGCGGAGCTTCTATGCTAGCCTACCCCTAAAATGACACCGATTTTTCAAAGATCCCATGATTAGAAATCGAAAAATTTTATGAAAAAAACACTCACCGCTGATTCTGACGAGTCTGGCAGCATGGCCTAACATCCCTTCTTGACGTCAGAAATGAAAACGAGGCCATAACCTCATTATTTTAGTCTGTAGGCTTGTCGATAGATGGCAATGTCGGATTGCCTAGAAACTTACACAACGTTTGTACGTGACGGTTTTTCGAACTTATGCTTCCCTGCAGGCTTAGAAATAATTCTTTCTGGATTTGTTACAATCGTTATTTGTACTGTGCCTGAAGGTCTTTTAGATGCAAAAAGAAGATCTTCCACGAGTACATGTATAGGGAGGTATAATGCGATCGTAAGTTGCGCTTGTTATCGATACGCACCAACCTTACCCCATTTCGAGGTCTGTGGGCCTTTCTTAAAACTTGGTCTCAGACTTTTTGTTATTTTATCGAAAAGTTGAGATGTTTCCACAGATGTAGAGACCAAAAAATCATTGAATACTATTTAATATGGTACATGTCCTGCATAAAATAGCTTGATGCGAAATGTACAAACAAAAATTGAAGACACGTGTACAGACCTACCTAAAGTATATTTCAAAATGAAATATTCTGTTCTTGCGTCAGAAATATCAAAATTCAAAATATTTCCAATAAATATAGATGAGGTTTTCCTAAAACAATCCGGTTTTTTAATCTTTTCACACAAAATCATATTTTAACCTTTGCTGAGGACACGTTAGTCCGTTTCGCCTTGTTGCTCTTCCGGCCTCAGAAAAAAAAATTCTACTAGAGTTAGGACACAAGTTATGCATGACTCTGATGCACATTGATCCTAGCTACTGGCTGATACCAAGTAAGCCAGTATTCATGCAGTATTTTTCCCTAGGGGGTCGAGGGTCACGCAAATCTCGTTATGTGGACCCTTAAGGGAGAATGGCTGATATGTAATTCTTCATTCCGAAGCAATGATATACTGGTCATCCACTATAGATTCAATAGGCTTTGTTGTGGGAGTGAAGGTTTCTATTCTCTCAATATTGGGCCCTCTACTCATAGCCTTTGTTCTACTGATCACATGACTTACCAATGCCTAAAATAGAGATAAAAAACAGCGGCCTAGTTATTTGAGACTAGGTTTGGTTGTTACCTGGTACTCACTCATTTGATGAAATTGGACTAAAGTTCGGCCTTGTGGGTTTATCTCACGATACTTACTGTTTGTATTGAGTCGTCACTGAAGCGTAGGGTGATGGAACTCATTTGGTGAGCATCCACTGGCCCTTGAAGAAGGCGAATGAATGTGAGAATGTGATTGGTTGAGAAAGTGACCTTTATCGAAGCGGAAAGAGAGGCAGATACCCAAGTTGTGTGAAGATCCCCGTCCACGGTTGTGGCACAATCTGTGGTTGCATCGGACAAATCTGTACAACTCATGCTGGTATTTACTCGCGTCATACCTGGAACAATAAATAATGATTAATACGACCTACCTACTATAAGTTATTTTCTTACGGAATATGATCTATGCATCGTGTACATTCTGGCCTGTTTGGTACCCATCACTGTATAGATCTAATCATTTATTCCATCAATAGTTAATCCCTTTAACGCACATGTCTTTAACTTATGTCATATCGTGAGATCAAGGAATCTGTATGGTAATAATGTTAACCAGATGTCCAGAACGGATATAAGGTACTATAAACCGTGTTAATTTTGTTCTTATAAACTAGTGCGCCCGGCTGTCAGCTGCCGTAGATGCTCGGTTTAATTTCTGCGTATTGATGGTAAATGACAAGACATCATCTCAACACGCTTCACGATTACCCTCCAAGTGAGTCCATCGTAGGTTATGGCATAGCATTGGGTAGGATCTCTGACCGGATGGGGTACATCACTTGATATCTCCTGTAAGAGTATTGTCCTATCTTGATTACTCTGTGTCCTATATGGAAATATAGGACACATTCTGGGGCTATCTTAGACGCTTTCTGTCCTATATACAAATACTGGAAAACTTCTGGACCTGTCTTAATTACTTTGCGTACTACACAGACATAAGGGATACCTTCTGGCCCTAACTTACCCACTTTGTGTCCTACATAACAATGAAGCATACCTCGCGACCCTACAATGTGTATGGTATTCATAATTACAACTAATCAGAGAACGCATAATGCCTATAAGCTTTGACAAATTTAGCTTCTTCAAAATAAAAATAGTAGATTCTTTACCTCTGTGAAAATTCCATCTCATCTCCCCAGCAGTGCGGGCAATGTTAGATACACGAACACTAAACACGGTGCCTACAAACTTATCAGCTCCAATGAGAAGATTACTCAGTTCATTATATGGTGGTCGAGTTTCATTGATAGGTGTCCGAATTGCCACCAAAGCGCCATTGATGTAGACCCTCCAAGTGAGGCCATCGTAGGTGATGGCATAGTATTGAGTACGTTGATAGACCGGATGATTACCCCACTTGATATCTCCTGTGAGATTATTGTGAACGTCGTACATGGCCAAATTAGCAAACAGTTTGTAAAATGTATCCTTCTTTAAAGTCAGCCATTCCTCACGGGAAATAAAC
>OZ012696.1:31855382-31889046 GCA_963942565.1 Maea johnstoni
GGACGAGTGTATCTAGATAGTTCTTAACGTAAACACATTTCAAAATATTAATCAAAAAGATGATTTTGATGCTGATTTCTCAACCTCGAGCGCGCCGGGTTTTGTATGACCACCCGCGATAGATTGGTACTACCGGATATCAAACTTCTGCTTCCACAGTGGGTTTACACTGGCACGAACTTTGTTGGTTGTACGGTGTCAGAAGTGCGCTAACTGCAGTAGTGTTAAGCTTACCCGGGTTGATCAAAAGGAAATGTACCGAAAGGGTTGAGGCGGTATGGAAATTGCCTGCATACAATGGGCGCTTAGAAAGTATGGACACCACTCCCATGGGAGAAAACACAAAAAAGGGCTGAGCGGCTTGGAAAGAGAGTAGTGGACCAAACCCAGACAGTTCAGCATACTACGGTGGCCCATGGGTAACATGCATATTCGAGATTAAGAAGAATCCGAACTTATCTATAGTTCAAGGAAATGTTTTCCAAATAGTCCAGTATATAAGCCCACGCGTGCTGAAATTGACACTATTGGAAAAAGTAGTGGCGAAATTGAATGGTCTATATATAATTAAAACCACCTCAAGCCCATACCGCACTTTTCAGTAAATGAAATGTCATTTTGATAAAAAGTTCTAGATCAGCCACTAAAAAGTTATAAAACCCTTTTTATAAAGCAATTTCGAAAAACATTTTTAATAAAATCAATGGATCAAAACAAGTATCTATAAATGTTGAATAAATAATAATTTGTAACCACAGGAGAGAGAGAGAGAGAGAGAGATGAGAGAGAGAGAGAGAGAGAGAGAGAGAGAGAGAGAGAGGGGGATGTCTGGGCGCTCTGATATGTTTCCCATTACAACGAAGTCCAAAGTTTCCGTCCGCAGGACGGGTACTTTTCTAGTATATATATATCACAATCACAATCATTATTACTTTTGTCTTTATCATTATTATTATTTTTTATTTTATTTAATTATAATTCTTATTCCTATCATTATTATCATTATTATTATAATCATTTTCATCATTGTTATCATAATTTATTATTATTATTATTATTATTATTATTATTATTATTATTATTATTATTATTATTATACTTATTATTATTATTATTATTATAATTGTTATTAATCATTTTTATCATTATTGTCATTATTATCATTATTATTATTATAATTATTATTATTATCATTATTATTATTATTATTATTATTATTATTATTATTATTTTTATTATTATTATTATCATCATAATTATTAATTATTATTATTATTCTTATAATTATTATTATTATTATTATTATTATTATCATCATAATTATTATTATTATTATTATTATTATTATTATTATTATTATTATAAGCATTATTATTATAAGTTTTATAATCATTAATATCATCAACATTATTTAGATTGTTATTGTGATAACAATGTTCATAGAAGTAGTTTTATTATCACTATAATGGACTATCATTATTTATTATTATTATTTTTATTATTATTATTATTATTATTAATATTAATTTCATAATTATTGATCTTATCATAAAGTCTAGTTTTATTGATAGTATTATTATTATCATTATCATTATTAATATTGATATCTTTATTTCTATTGTTTTTTTTCTTTTATCATCACCATCATCATCATCATCATCATTATTATTATTATTATTATTATCATTATTATTATTATTATTATTATTATTATTATTAGTAGTATTAGTATTAGTATTATCATAAACATTATCATTATTATTTTCATTATTAGTATTATCATTATTGTTATAGTTATTATTATCATTATCATTATTGTTATTTTCATTATTATCATTATTATCATTATTATTATTATTATTATTATTATTATTATTATTATTATTATTATCACCTTTATTATTATCATTATCATCATTATCATCAACATTATCATTATTGAAATAATAACAAGTACCATTATTTTTATCATTGTCATTTTTATTATTTTGATTATGATTATTGTTATTTCAAGGGTAATGATGTCTATGATTAAAATAGTAGTTGTAGTAGTAGTAGTAGTAGTAGTAGTATAATGTTTCAGGCCTTATTCTTGGGTTATTGACCATTAGTGAAATAAGATTGTTTTGGAAGTGAGCTCACAGAAGCAGGAATGGCCAATATCCCTAGAATCAGGCCAGAAAACAGTATACTTCAACCACTACATACTGTAATCATCATCACCATAATTCTTGTAAAAACACTAACATTAATAATGATAGTGATGTTAATTATAATAATAATGATAATAATAATAATAATAATAATAATAATAATAATAATAATAATAATAGTTATAATAACAATGATGATTATAATAATAATAATAATAATGATGATGATGATGATGATGATGATGATGATGATGATGATGATGATGATAATAATAATAATAATAATAATAATAATAATAATAATAATAATAATAATAATAATAATAATAATGGTGATAACAATAATAATGATAATAATGATAATACTGATATCAATAATAATGATAATGATAATAAAAGTAGTAATCATAATACTGTATACTTGCCTAGCCCTGAAAGTATAGTATATTTCGAGAAATTAACCCTTGGAAATTAAAAAAAAGAACCAAAAAGCTCAGTATCTTAGGTCAACTAGCCATTTTTAATTGAGCTTGTTTGACCAAAGGTCAATAAAAAATATTTTCTTTCAACAACATCTATGAAACATACTATTTCATACCTTCAACTGCAATATGATTGTTTAAGTTCTCGAAATATACGGCAATATCTGTGATTTGAATAACCAAAACTCTCCTTAGCGAAGGTCAAACAGCCATTTTCAAATGAACTTACTCGACCAAAGGGTCAATATTAAAATCTTACTTTCTTTCTACAGCATCTATGTAACATACTTAACATATTTATTCAGACCTAAGGTTTTAACTGCTATATGATTTTTAGGGCAGGAAATGATGAGGGCCAATTTCGCCTATACAAAATACTTAGTAATGCCCAAAACCTCTAAAATGATTGATACCCTGGCACATGGGTACTCATCTGAGAATACTCAGCTCGAGCTATCTAATGAATATCAACATGGCAGGGTTTTAATGGTTTTAAAAAATCTTTGCATACTTGTGCTTTGGTCGAAAGTAGCATCATCAGCATTAGAACGGATAAAGCCATACTGTAAATCACTTAAATATGGCGTGAACATTATATAGCGTAATTACGGTATTGCCCTGAATAGCGTGATCAAAGTATAGCGGTGAACGAAACATCAGCAGCAAGTTCAATTAAGAATCTAATAAAGATGGGGATTTTACAATAGCGCATATGGGCAGAGCGCTATTATTGCTATCTTATTGTTCCCGCTATACTTAAGTGATTTACAGTATTTGTAATGTGAATAACCAAAACTCTCCTCATTGAAGGTCAAATGGCCATTTTCAAATGACCTTATTTAACCAAAGGGCCATTATTAGATATATAATTTCTTTCTACAGCATCTATGGAACATACTTATACAGATCTAAGGATTAAACTGCTATATGATTGTTAGCTCAGGAGATACAAGGGCCTAAAATCTGTGAATTGTCAAATTTGGCAGTAAAAAGGGACATGCCCGGGATTTTGGTGGTCAATATTCCAAAACAGCTACTAGATGCAGAAGTCCATTATGCAGGGATTTGAAGAGGGGTTCAAGGGCTGTCAAAGTATATGGGTTATTGGAGGTACCCCCAACTGGTACCAATTTATGCGGACCCCCAACTGCCACCAAATAACCAGTATGTCCTTATCTAAGGGCAAATGGTCATTTTCAAATGACCTTACTTGACCAAAGGGTCAATATTAAAATCATTTATTTCTTTTTGCAGTATCTCTGTAAGATACTTATTCAGACCTGGGGATTTGATTGCTGTGTGATTGTCATGTCTGGAAATATAAGGCCCTGAAATCAGTGATGTGAATAACCAAACCGCTCTTATTGGAGGTCAAATGGCCATTTTCATATGACCTTATTTTACCAAAGGGTCAATATTCAAATTATATATTTTGTTTACAGCATCTATGTAACATACTTATTAAGACCTGTGGATTTAACTGATATATGAATATTGGTTAAGGAAATACAAGGCCCTGAAATCTGTGAAATGTCCAATTTGGCATAAAAAAAGGTTAAACCTTGATATAAGAAGCGCCAGTTTTCTCAGTATAAGCTACCACTTCAAGCGGTCCATCATGCATATTCTCAAAGTAGGGACTCATGGCCATTCAAAAACATAGGTTATGTTTTGTACCTCTGACTGGTACCAGCCAACCCGTCTGGCCCATGAACTAAGGTGTTGTCCTAGCAAGATCGTGGTTTTCCTAGATGCAGCCATGACGCAGGCCACGTCGTGGCAAATACTTGAACATGTTCAAGTATTTCGCCAGGACAAGCAGGACAAAAATAAAGTCCCCGACAGGTTCTAGCAGTGTCTGGGACGTGTCCTAAGACACTGTGGAGCGTCTTGGTTGTGTCTTTCAGTTAAACTTTATGGTTTTGCGGATATGAGAAATTCACAAAGTTTAACTGCAAGACACAACCAAGACGTTGCACACTGTCTTAGGACACGTCCCAGACACTGCTAGGACTTGTCACCGACATACATTTTATCCTGCCTATCGGGCTTGTCCTGGCTAAATACTTGGACATGTTCAAGTATTTGCCAAGACAAGCCATTTGTCGTGACTGCCCTCAGAACAACCACGATGTTGTTAGGACATGACCTAAGACACTGCCAAGATCAGGAACCGATAGAAATTTCACTTCACTTGTTCATCTCGATGGCAGAATGAGACTATTTCTATGAGGTGACATTGCGGAATTTAAAATTTGGAATTTCGTCTTTCGTCACAGTTATGCTATATTGTGGCTAATTCGCCAGGTTCACGTTCCAGAAAAAAGTGACTTAATGAGGCATTTTGTGTTAAATGTCGGTATTCAGTGTTTCTAGCCTAATTTGAGGGTACATAATCTGAAAATAACGGATACCAAGTTGGATTTTTAGTTTTTAGCCTCCTGATCAGCAATTTTACGTGATTTTGGCACGTTTTTCTATGTTAATTTGCATAATTTGTCATTTTTTCAGTTCATTGTCCGATCATGGCAAATTTGGTATCAACTTAAAGCTCTCAACCGTGGCAGTTCTTTTATGTGTATTTCTTTTAGATCTTTTGGGTACCATGGCAACGTGAACAAGAAAATAATCAAAACACAGGAAAGACGATATTTTTTGTAATTTGAGCGATACTTGAGTGTGATTTACTGCCAAGCAACAAATCTAAGGGCACCAGTTTGGTTATCAATAAACTTCCTTTTCCTTTGATATTGATAAACTCATGTAAATTCCATAAGATTAAAATATTTTAAGTTTGAAGTAGTCCTTTGAAAATGACGATACTGCATATGCGGTGTCTATCCACAATATGCCTTAAAATGAGTCATTTCATCAGATCAGTGTCAGATCATGGCAAACGTGGTATCATATAGTAAATCCTAACCGTGGGAGTTTATTCAAGGGTATTTTGGGAGTTTCCAGTAGTTGTCATGGCAACAGCAGTGAGGAATAAGTCAAAAACAGCAAAAAATCACCATTTCTGTGATACGTAAGCGTGATTTTCTACAAGTCAATACCCCTGTGGATCAGTATGGTTATGGTTATAATATGTGGATTCTCTTAGACTCAGAATAAAAGATACCTCGATCTGAATATAGTCCTTTTAAAAATGAAAACGAGGCAAATGTGGTGTATATCCAAAATATGGCTAAAAAGGTAATTATTTTTTTCTAATCCCTACTCTCTCCTCTAAAAGCGTACTTCTCATAGTATTCTGCTAAATACATTAAGTTTTCCCATAAATAACTATTTTTGTTTTTTATCAACATTTTAGTAGATACAACTATAGTAACTCTACTGTTTGTAAGGGCTTATAAAATAAAACTCATATTCCAGGATTGGTTCTCTTTATCATGGAAATTAATCTTAGAAAGGTGACAAGTTTTACCTGCTGCCAAATCAAATGAGTATGGATTGATAGACAAATGCTGCGGTTCCTAATCCTTGCAATCTGTGCACTTGTATGACAATGAAGTGATCATTTCCATTTAATGTGAAATATTGCAGCAAGACACAGTTAGATATCATAAAAGTGCACATATAGCAAGGCTAAAAAACTGCAGCATTTGTATATCAAAGTTTCCTCATCTAGTTTGGCGGCAGGTAGAAATTCAACCATTTTTAGATTAATAAATTTCCATGGTAAAGAGAACTCATTCTGCAGTATTATGGTCTTATGCACTGGTCTTATTTAACAAAACTACTAGCTGCGCTTACCTAAGTAGTACTTAGCCGGTAATCTAAGTGATGACTAACTGTGCTGTGCTGTGCTGTGGCACAACAGCCAGCACTTAAGAAAGTGTGGGTTTTGTGGTTAGAGGATTCAAGGTCTACACTGTCCTCAGGTATTTTGGGTGACTAGCCCCTAAACTGTATGTGTCACCACAACCTGACCACATGTTCTCCTCTTCTTGCACTCCCTTTCTGATGTATAACGCAGGCCAATGGAGAATGTCTCTAACATGAGAAAGGGCAAGGAAACAATTTCTCAGAATATGATAAATGTGTTTCAGTTAATGTAGTGCGAGAGCTCATTGATATACATCTATCGATCAAGTTATCTACTATATACATACATATACATAGATACCTATACCTGTCTTTCTATCTATAGCTATCTATGTATGTACATCGATGTACAATAGCATTTCGGAATTATTGGTTTTTCGTCACTTTCTGCCATATTGTAGCAAAGTTGTGACTAGCCAGTAGTAACGGGTGGCGGAAACTGGAGTGGCCGCCAAAAAACCACCGCCTAATCTCAAGTCACTGGCAACTTTCTCACACATGCCCCGGACGGGATTCGAACCCTGGCAGTGGACAAAAGTAGTAACATTGTCGAGATGTCCTAACTGTGTCGCAATGAAGTCTTGTTCAGGGTTCAAACTGTCCCCGACGTGTCCCTGACATGTCGCCGACAATACCAAGACATCCATAATTTGTATATTTGTCTTGACTTATCGCCCTAGGACTTTGTCGGCATTGAAGAAATCGTGACATCGTGCATGTCCTAGCTACGTCTTGGCAAAATGTCCTAGCTTGTCGTATCTGTGTGATCCAGGCTTTAGTCTGAGCTATTGTTTGAAACTTTTTTAATACTGCAAATGTGAAAATACAAGAAAACAACTGTGGAACACACTTTGAGACCTAAATAAGTCTTGTTGTATTGAGGAGATTAATGTCTTGGAGAACTGTGGACATATAAGAGGATTTATTAGATTTTAGACAAATAGTGACCCCCTTTATTAAGACATCAGAACAGGGTCCTTCTTAAGTACCTACGAGATGTAGGTGAATTGATTTCCACCCACTCTTGAAGACAGTATGATTTATATCACTGCCATAAAATGTAATCATAGGTAAACCCTAGAGAGCCAGGTCTTCATTTTACCTCTTATTCAAACAAAAATCATGTTTGTATGATAATTCCGTAAGACCTTAAGTTCAATTCACATGAAGATCTGGGTTGAGATATGAACAGAGGCAAAGTCATTAGCATCTCTCAGGAGGCTTAATAACAGCAGATGATCCACATAGTCACAATTTAGATAACCTAACTTGGGACTGAAATTAACACATTTACTTAATCACTAAACTAACAAGCTTCTGGTATCAGTTGTACTTAAGTATATACCTGAAGCCCTTTCGTCAGGGAATGCATTTTATTCAGCAAACAACTGATTTTGCAAGGTTATGGAACAACAACTTCTAGATTAACAGTTCATAAAAATATAATCACTGCAAACGAAAGTTGGGCTGGGAAGTAATGTGTAATCTGGTTCCTTGGAAGTTGGGCAGCCCATCTTAAGATGGGCCAAATAGATCCAGCCCAATTTAAAATACCCTTAAGATAGGATTTAGGGCTAACACATGCCCTGCATGCTTTGAGAATGTTGATCAGCATCACTTGAAGTTATTCTTCACCACGCTTCAAGCTTTCTGCACAAAAATGCACATTTTTTTGTCCCAGCTGCCCGTCTGTTAGGTATTATTGAAATGAAGTAGATTGATGTTAATGCCCGAGGCATTAGTGTTTGTGCCTGGACAAACTATATGGGTTAAGGGTTCCCCTAAAATGCAGATTAATACTATCCTATTCTGTTACATTTGCCCTTGATGAAAATCTAACATACAGCTTTGCGTCAACGAAACTATCTTGCTGGCGTTACACTTCTTGTCAACGCGGTACTAGAACATGTCCAGTGTGTCCCGACCAATTGGAGGATATAGCAACACTGAAAACTGGGTCCCTAACAATAAAAAGGGTACCTTGTGAATGTTTCAACATTGAGGATACTGTGTGACCTTATCGACGTAAATACGTAAATAAATAAGTAAAACACACTATGCCCCTTAAATGGCAAAATGCTTATCTGCTCTTTTAAAATCTAGTGTAATATTTACCTCTGTGAAAGTTCAGTTCTACTTCATTAGGAGTACGGGCAATGTTAGATACGCGAACACTAAACACGATGCCGTCAAACCCATCAGCTCCAATGAGGAGATTACTCAGTTCATTGTACGGTGGTCGAGTTTCATTGATAGGCTTGTGTGTTGCCACCGAAACGCCATTGATGTAGACCCTCCATGTGTGTCCATTGTAGGTGATGGCATAGTATTGGGTACGATCTCTGCCTGGATAATCACCCAACATGATATCTCCTGTGAGGTTATTGTGAACGTCGTACATGGCCAAATTAGCAAACAGTTTGTTTTCATTGCCCTTCTTTAAGGTCAGCCACTCCTTGCGGGAAATAAACTTTGATCCTGTGTGTGACCCCTGATCAGTCGCCCAAAGTTCATAGGTCAACTCGGTAGAGTTGAATCCATTGTGAGATGAAACATTGATGTAGCGATTCCGACCAAGTTTGAGACCTGTCCCACAGCCATATCTGGCAGGGTCCGGTACCAGTTGGCCAACTCCGTGTATCTTCCCAGAGTTGTTGAAATTGCTGATGTCAGGAACGGTACCATTGACGTTACCAGCGTCGTTAAGATGCATTAGCAGAACTGTGTTACCATCAGCCTCGAACTGACATGGTATATCTGCAAAATATAACCATATCAGAACATCATATTTCATATTTTCAATACACTCTCTGTCTGCTTTAAAAAGTGCTTTTGAAGCACTTTTTCAAATATCACTTATTAAGATATATTATCATCACTGGTTGGATTACATTTAATGTGGTCAGAATTTAACGTTTAGACTGAGAAGAGATTTAGGAGTTGAGCTTATGTCCTCAACCATTTCTGAACTTCCTTTTACAAGGAAAGAGTGGAGTGGAAAAGCGCTCATTCGTTTACTACAGGTTCAAGAACATATATATATATACATATATATATATATATATATATATATATATATATATATATATATATATATATATATATATATATATATATATATATATATATATATATATATATATATGGTGAGTGCCAGAATAAGTCTTATTGTATTACAGAGATTAATGTCTTGGAGAACTTTGGAAATGTTAGAGGACTAATTAGATTTTAGACATATAGTGACACCTTTTATTAAGACATCAGAATGGGGTCCTTCTTAAATACCTGCCAGATGTGGGTGAGGTGAAGTAGTTAGAAGTGAACAATTGCACTAATGCCTGTACTCAACCAACACATAATTTTGATTTGGTAAGTACAATTTAATTTAGATTCAGACATCATAATTTGATTTGCCCAACATTTAGCTGAAGTAATCAAGGAAGGTGTCTTTTTGGTATTTTACAACGAAAGTGAACAGGGAAATTTTTGTCACTTAGTGTGATCTTTTCTTTGAAACTTTTTAATATTGCAGAAGTGAAAAGACAAGAAACGAAGGTGGATCACACGTTTAGAAAAGAGGCCTTTCTTCTAGATCTAGGTAGTATTGACGAAAATGTACCGCATAACCTTAATTGACTGATTACAATTTATGTTGTCTTTTACAGATACCTAACTAGATAATGTAATAAATATGAAATACATGTGTAGGACAGGTAGAAAATATAGGGCAGATAGTAATTACTTTCAATCCAATGTAGAAGAAGGTTTGACTTTTATCCCAGCCATAGAATATAATCATAGGTAAAACCTAGAGAGCGAGGTCTTCAGTTCATCTCTTATTCAAGTAAAAATAATGTCGGCAGGATAATTTTGTAAAAACTTAAGATAAATTCACAAGAAGTTCTGGGTAGAGATATGAACAGAGGCCAGGTCATTAACATTTCTCTAGAGGATGCATAACAACAGATGATCCACATAATCCCAATTTAGATAATCTAACTTGTGATTGAAATGAAGACAATTACGTAATCACTAAACTCACAAGCTTCTGGTATCAGTTTTATATAAGTATATACCTGAAGCCCTTTCATCAAGGAATGCGTTTAACAGCTATACTGAAACCCAGCACAAAAGCAAACACTACAGGTGAAAATATATGTTGTGTTTCCAACGCATTTCTTTGTTTTGTATTTTCCTTTTTTTCAACGGGTGTTAATCTTTAACCATTTTCAATTGAAATTGAAGCATAATCTATAATATTCAGAATTATTCATATAAATAACTTACAATAAGTCGTAAGAATTTCACCTCAAGAAAGTAATTTTATTCAACAAACAACAACTTCTAGATAACAGCTCATAAAAGAATCATTATCGCAATCGAAATTTGGGCTGGTTAGTAAAGTGTAATCTGGGCCATTGGAAGTTGGGCAGCCCACCTAAAGATGGGCCAGATAAATCCGTCCCAGCATAAAATACCCTTAAGATAGGATTTAGGGGAAACTCATGCCCCGCATGCTTAGAGAATATTGATTAGCATCACTTGAATATTTTGCTGGTGGTACCTTTCTTGTTAATGCGGTACTAGAACAAGTCCACTGTGTACCGATCAATCGGTGGATATAGCACCACTGAAAACTGTGTTCCTTACAATAAAAAAAGAGTACCTTGTGACTGTATCAACATTGAGGATACTGTGTGACCCCGTCGACATTAACACATGCATAAATATGTAAACATATTATGACCTTTACATGGCATGATGCGTATCTGCTCTTTTAAAATCTAGTGTAATATTTACCTGCTTGAAATTTCTGTTTTACGTCGTCAGGAGTACGGGCAATGTTAGATAAGCGAACACTAAACACGATGCCGTCAAACCCATCAGCTCCAATGAGAAGATTACTCAGTTCATTGTATGGTGGTCGAGTTTCATTGATAGGTGTGCGTGTTTCCACCAAAGCGCCATTGATGTAGACCCTCCAAGTGGTTCCATTGTAGGTGATGGCATAGTATTGGGGACGATCATTGACCGAATGATTACCCAACTTGATTTCACCTGTGAGGTTATTGTGAACGTCGTACATGGCCAAATTAGCAAACAGTTTGTTTCCATTGTCCTTTGTTAAAGTCAGCCATTTCTCACGGGAAATAAACTTTGAACCTGTGCCTGACCCCAGATCTGTAGCCCAAAGTTCAAAGGTCAACTTCGTAGAGTTGAATCCATTGTGAGATGAAACATTGATGTAGTCATTCAGACCAAGTTTGAGACCTGTCCCACAGCCATATTTGGCAGGGTCTGGAACCAGTCCGCAAACTACTAGTATTTTTCCAGGGTTGTTGAAGTTGCTGTAGTCAGGAATGGTACCAGTGACGTCATCAGTGCCATTAAACTGCATCAGAAGAACTGTGTTATCATCAGCCTCGAATTGACATGGTAAGGGCATATCTGCAAAATATAACCACATGCAGAACATCATATTTAATTCTTTCTCTTTCTGTCTCTTTTAAAAAGCGCTATATATATATATATATATATATATATATATATATATATATATATATATATATATATATATATATATATATATATATATATATATATATATATATATATATATATATATATATATATATATATATATATATATATATATATATATATACTAGAAAAGTACCCGTCCTGCGGACAGTAACCATGACATTCCTTTTCATGGTAAAAATACCAGAGAACACAGATGTCCCTATGACCCCACAATAAGGGCTACCTAACCTATGTATCATTAATTCACGCAAACACTTATACCATTATCAAATGAGATATCAAACCAGCTGTAATGAAAAGATGGGGGTAGTGTCTGTTTATGATATCACTCATAATTAATTATATTCAATTCTACTCAAAACTATTTTCCTTTGGTAATATTTATAATGGTAATGACATAGCATTGATAATGAAATAAGATATGTCATTTGCATTTGTCCTAATTCGGATCATTCTGGTGAAAGATATTCTTCATGAATTTTGGTCATTCAGTCTCATTTACACACTCGTTTATAACTTTTTAAAATCTAACAGAAGAATTAATGAGGGTAAGGTAGTGGGGGAAACACAGACGTATAAGCCTCTAGTACTTAGATGTTCGATGCACTATTCATCACGAACTGTGAACAAACAATTCATAACTTTGTTTGCTCTCTCCCCAGCCGTGTATGGATACATGCAGACGGGTGCTGTAGTAAACAAACACCATCCACATAAAAGGTATTCAGTTTATAGTCTTGTATCCACCGAAGCGCTCAAACGACCTTCCTCCCCTAGCAGGCATGTACATATGGAAACCATTTCAATCCCCCGGGGGATATTCCAGAGCAACTGGCAGCATATAGCGCAGACGCTCTAAGCACTGCCTTATTTATGTTAGGTACCCATTTTGCAGCTGGGAAGACTGAAGCAATATGGAATAAACTGTCTTGCCCAAGGACAGACCAAAGTGCCCTGGCCGGGAATCGAACCGGCGACCCTCTGATTACTAGTCCGACACCTAACCAACTGAGCTACTTTGCCCCCTATCGGATGTTACCCTTATATCACCCATAGCTATTCTCTTCATGGACCCCATACTAATTGGAAGTCGGGAATGTGGCGAATGAAAGCGTGCAATTTTTGACTGCGCTTGGCATTCTCTTGGCAATAATCTAATTTCTAATTATAGTGAAACACATTAATCTGCTTTGCATAGTTGACCAGCTTCAAACATTTGCAAGTTATCTGATTGAATACTTGTTCATTTCATCTATTCGTAAAGAGTTTAGAATATACGTATCGAGAGAAAGATTCCTTATCAACAAAGAAAGTCTTTTTAAGCAATTAGAATAGGTAAATGATACTTAGACAGCCAAATCCCTCATTCTGTGCTTCAATAGACTTGTATGAATAGATAAACAATGATATTTTGTTCCAAGCATACATATCACCCTATATGAAGTTAGCTACTTGCAGAAATCTCAATTTTTTCTTATGATTTTTTCGAAATAGTTCAATATCTTACTTCTGACAGCTAGAAATGATAGATAAATAAAACATTAAACATACTTAAAAATAAGGTGCACATCGCAGGAGTATTTCCAGACCAAAATGCCCTATCCTTTACCATTTTGAGTATATACACCTTTCACTGACCCTTCCCCCTCCCCTCTTGAAAAATAGAGGAAAAATGCAATTAAATAAAAATAAATTTCTATAAATTTCATAATCTTTATAAATCAGCAGAAACCAACAAAACACGTCTGTCTGTCCTCCCACCTTAAAACAGCCCTGGGCAACCAAATAGTTGGTACACAAACCAAATTTACTTTTGCTTTCTTGAATCTTTGTATAGAAAATGTTAAAAATCAGGAACTATTATAACACCAGTCCTAAAACAAAGCACATGTATTCATGTCCTTCTTTGGTATAAATGTTGTAAATAGAGGAACCCTATAGAACTATTCATGGTACAAGCACCAAACATTGCGCTTAAATCTTTGTATAGAAAATGTCGAAAATCTAGTTTTCATAAAGCACCAGCATCTAACGAAAACACATGTATGCCTGTCCTCCCATAGTAGAAAGTTGTAAATAGAGACAATTTTAATGATATTAATGCCCAGGTACCCTAGGCAACTAGTTTTTGGTACAACATGTTGATTATAACCAAAATTTGCTTTTTGTTGAATCATTCTAATAGTTCATGTAGAAGAAAACATGCACCAGTACCAAACAAACGTACATGTATGCGTAGGTCTGTCCCCATTAATAGAAAAAAGCTGTAAGTAGAGAAAATAGGCACCCTAGACAACGGTTTACTTGGTACAAATATTAAAATTTACTTTGTGTTCTATAACTACCTAAGATATCAAATACTACTTCTACAGGAATTCAGGAAACTGTATGTGTCAAATTCAATTCTGATACTTTTTAGACTTTTTGTGACATCTTTTTTTGACACCTCGCGATGCAGTGCCGAATGTTGCAATCTAAGAGGGCTGTTATGTTCAGTGAGATACAAGCGGTTGGTGGGGAGGGGGGGTTGTGCTGGTGTTATTCTAAATAAGCAGGGAGATATACTAAATATACTGTTGGGGAGATCATCAGAGCATCTCACACCAGAGCTGATAGAAATATATTGCTAGTGGCAGGCATTCATATAAGTAGTATGTATCAACGCAGCCTCAGACTGAGAAAAGGGATAGGATAGCACACGCATTGTCCATGGAAAAAGTCGTAAATACCTGGTATATTAAGCCGGAAGTTACCGCACCCTTTGGTATAATATGCATAGGTAATCCTAATGTTTGAAAACACCGTTGTAAATATTGGATTACCTTTGCATCAACGTAGTACTACTCACAAAACTTACTATACGTTATATCTTTGTATTGTTTTTGATATATGTTATATATACCTTGTGTAGCATGTCTACACTCGATAAAATATATATATATATATATATATATATATATATATATATATATATATATATATATATATATATATATATATATATATCTTTGACAATGTCAAAGATATTGCGAATAACCGAATCTTGCATAACGACGCCTTTAAGACGACTTAGCATAAGAATGGCACGTGGAACACTTTGTGAACTTATTAACATAGCAAATCTTTTTCTGCTCATTTCATCCCATATAAAACCGTTAATCAATAATTGATTTCTGAGGGTGCACGCTAACCCAAATTTTTGACTAGATTAGAGAGGGTTGTCCAACAAATCTCATGTCATAAACGGCAATACCACTGAAGGGCCAGGAGACAATTTTGTCAGTATTCACTTTAAAACAGGGCTATTCCAAATGACCATATTATTCCAAATGGTAGCACACTTATTGACATCCGATTGACACCTCCCAAGCCGCCTCATGTAGGAGTTATAAACTCGAATATATTTTTATCATTAACTCCCTCGTGACCCCACCATGTGAATTTTCCGTCCCGACTCAACGAACTAGTAAACCCGGCTGCTCCACAGGACACCGAATTGATCCCATCCTATGTAATGGAGAAATTGCCAGGATACACCTAGCCTAAGAAATAATGTAGTCAAGCAAGGCATCTTGAGAGTCACACACGGGATTGACCACTTATCTCACATGATTGCCTATAACTACTATAGAATAGAAAATGATACCGAGCATATAATAAATCTAAATTTACCAAATTAGAAAATCTCAGTATAATCAAATTCGGATTAAAATCTGTCCCCTCTATCTGTGGTCATGATAAATAAAACCGCATGGCGTCGCACATATCTACATCTACATGCATATGCGTAAATAGCTCATCCTTGCGTACCACTGGTCCAACACTGAAACAATGATCAGGTTATTACTACTGCCATTATGCTACGTGTATGATAAACTAAACCTGTCTAACAGTAGTATCATTGACCAACCCCTTCTAATGCTATAGTAACAACATAGATCTTAGACCACATATTAAGTGGCAATCGTGGACAAGTTGTACTCACTGGTCCGGTTCTGGATGTAAACCCTATTATACTATATATAGCCGTAAAGTCGCCATTATAACCCACGTCCGGGTTTGTCTCTGTATCATCATAATATGATATTATATAATGTCATGTATTTGTATTTTCTATTTTTTTTAGAAATGACTGTTCAGTAAAATTAAATTCGGAAAGATCATTTTTGGTTAAATTTGGTATATTTGCGCACCTGATTAATTTCCTATTCTACAGTATATCACACCGACCTCTTTTGGATAGCCGATGCTATACACCACCAAGCATCTATCGGTTTCCCACTATATAAACAAACGAAACTGGTGGTCTCATATCATTTTCATCTCCCACCATCGTGGGGGTAGGGGAGCGGAGGGGCTGCAGTCTGCAATTGATAAGACCCCCCTTCCCCCTGGGCTCGAAACTGTATATATGGTCCCAAAAATACACCCACCCAAACCATACACGCCATTGTTGATGTGCGACCAAAAGTCACGTGTTACGCTCCATGGCGATAGTGTGCCATTGACGACGCATTCACAATTCATGATGCAACAATGCGCCACACTTCATACTCACAGCTTACAATTTGTTGAAAATGAGGAAAGAGTGGAAAGCAAAAATATGAAAAAAATCTGATACCACCCGGGTACATGGTTGTTGAGGGAAAAACAGAAAAAAAGGAAAACCTTACAGTGTTATCAATTGGAGCTCCTATCCACAATTATTGACTGAGTACCTTAAAATTTCGTAAATGTAATGGAGAGATCTTATTTCAGGACTTTTTTTGTTTGAAATTTAAGGGCAGTTTTTTACTTTCAGAATCCATATTTTTTTAGCAAAGTTAAAATTCAAAAAATATTGGTCGTCCATTCGATTGTTGCTGGAATTAAATGTCTGTACTGTAGTCACAAGAGTGACGCATCCCCATATGCAGCAAATGTACTAATGGAACTTACCAGTTGTCGTAGTTGGAGCCTTGGTTGTTGAAGCCTTGGTTGTGGTAGTTAGAGTCTCGGTTGTGGTAGGTGGAGCCTCAGTTGTTGTTGGATCTACAAATACAGTGTATGTCAGTTAGGATTGTCATCCTTTTTAACATTCTAGGTCATATGATGACGAATTCGTAACCCAGCATCTCGGAAAAATAGTTTTATGAATAGTTTCAATAAATTTGTGAAACTATGACTTCAGTATATTGTTAAATGTATGATGTCTACTCGCCAGGATTTGATATCAAGTAGCATTGCGGGCGTGCGGTCAGGTACTGTGCCGGGGCTGCCCACGCACTTAGTGCAGGATTTAAATGCCGGCACTACAAAGAGTCCCAGTTGCCCTGATTATGGGACAAAGTATGTATGCTTAAACATACGGAAATACCAACTTCAAAACTGCTTTAAATATGATATTAATCTTACTGTAAATAGAAATATACAAAATTGTCTTCTGAGGGCATCTAATATTTACGAATGCCCTCCTCAAATGAGACTGTATATGTCTCTAGAGGGCAAAATAATGGTACCCAATAACATCAGTAAGTAACGTCTTATGAGGTTGTGCAGTGAAAGAAAACTAACCAGCTGGGAGCTGACTAAGCCCCATTCTCACATTCACTGCCTCAGCCACGATTGAACACAATCATGTGGTTGGAATTGTTCGGTTGTTTTTCGACACATTTATGCTAATTATGGCTAATTGGTGACTAGTAAGTAGTGGAGAAAACCGGAGTCCCCGGCGAAAACCACCGCCTAACTCCAAGTCACTGGCAACTTTCCCACATGCCCAGGCCGGGATTCGAACCCACGCAGAGGTGAGAGACAGCGTGCAATCAGTGGCGGCGCTTTAGACCACACGGCCGTCAACGCAGGCCCATCATGTGGTTGTGTTCGATCGAATTGAGATCTGCGAGGTTTATGTTGATATATCAACACTTTCTCTCTTGGTGAAGCCATTTTGTTGATACGTCAACAATTCCTAACTGGCTGTCTTAATATTGCTTCAGGCATATGTTGAAATATCAGCACTCTCTATTTTGGAGACATTTGAGGTTCATATTGTTGATACATGCTGGCTTTCTTTATGTTACTTTAGGTATATGTTGATATACCAACACTATCTATCTTGGTGTAGCTTGAAGTTCATTTTGTTTATCTATCAACATTTTTCCACTGACTTTCTTGATGTTGCCTCAGGTTTTTGTTGATATATCAACATTCTCTTTTTCAGTGAAGCTTAGAGCTGATTTTATAGATACTTCATTTTTCCACTAGCATACTTGATATTATTTCAAGATTTTGTTGATACATCAACACTCTCTATTTTGGTGTAGCTGGAATGTAATTTTGTTGATACATCAACATTTTTTGACTGGCTTTCTCATGTTGCTTCAGGCTATTATTGAAACATCAATATTCTCTGTTTTGGTGTAACCTGAAGTTAATTTTGTTGATACATCAACATTTTGCAACTGAATTTCTTGATGTTGCTACAGGTTTTTATTGATATATCAACACTCTCTTTTTGTGTAAAGCTTAAGGTAGAGTTTGTTGATACATCAACATTTTGCAACTGAATTTCCTGATGTTGCTACAGATTTCTATTGATATATCAACACTCTCTTTTTGTGTAAAGCTTAAGGTAGAGTTTGTTGATACATCAACATTTTGCAACTGAATTTCCTGATGTTGCTACAGATTTATATTGATATATCAACACTCTCTTATTGTGTAAAACTTGAGGTAGAGTTTGTTGATACATCAACATTTTTCACTGAATTTCTTGATGTTGCCTCTAATTTGGTGAAGCGTCCGGTGAAGCGTGCGGTGGAGTTTGTTTATACATCAACATATTCCACTGCTATTTATGAATTTTGAACTAGTATTTGAATAAAATGACCGTTCAATCTATACTTTTGTTGAGGGTTTTTATTGTTGACCTGCGATTTAGGCATTTTGACCATGGATTTTGATCTTTTGACGGCTACTTTTCCCCTAAAGCGAGTAAAAAGATTTTACGTTTTTATGTTGGACGGCCTTAATAGCGTACTCTAAACATCAATTTTGGTCTATTCGTTAGATCGGCATAGTCGTAGACATAGTCGTGAATGTGAGAATGGGGCTTTAGACTATATATAGCCGTAATGTCGTCATTATAACCAAGTCCGGGTTTGTCTCTGTATCATCATAATATAATATAATGGAATGTACTTGTATTTTCTACTTTTTAGAACTGACTGTTCCGTATAATTAAATCAAGAAAGGTCATTTTTGGTCAAATTTTGTATATTTGCGCACCAAATTAATTTCCTATTTTACATTATATCATACCGACCACTTTTGGATAGCCGATGCTATACACCACCAAGCATCTATCGGTTTCCCACTATATAAACAAACGAAACTGGTGGTCTCATATCATTTTTATCTCCCACCATCGTGGGGGTAGGGGAGCGGAGGGGCTGCAGTCTGCGATTGATAAGACCCCCGTTCCCCCTGTCTATATGGTCCCAAAAATACACCCACCCAAACCATACACGCCATTGTCGATGTGCGACCAAAAGTCACGTGTTACGCTTCATGTCGATAGTGTGCCATTGACTACGCATTCTCAATTCATGTTGTAACAATGCGCCACACTTCATACTCACAGCTTAAAATTTGTTGAAAATGAGGAAAGAGTGGAAAGCAAAAATATGAACAAAATCTGATACCGCCAGGGTACATGGTGGTTGAGGGAAAAACAGAAAAAGTCAAAATTGAAAAATATTGGTCGTCCGGTCGATTGGTGCTGGAATTAAATGTCTGTACTGCAGACACAGGAGTGACGCATCCCCATATGCAGCAAATATACTAATGAAACTTACCAGTTGTGGTAGTTGGAGCCTTGGTTGTTGAAGCCTTGGTTGTGGTAGTTAGAGTCTCGGTTGTGGTAGGTGGAGCCTCGGTTGTTGTTTGATCTACAAATACAGTGTATGTCAGTTAGGATTGTCATCCTTTTTAACATTCTAGGTCATATGATGACGAATTCGTAACCCAGCATTTCGGAAAAATAGTTTTATGAATAGTTTCAATAAATTTGTGAAACTATGACTTCAGTATATTGTTAAATGTATGATGTCTACTCGCCAGGATTTGATAATAAGTAGCATTGCGGGCGTGCGGTCAGGTACTGTGCCGGGGCTGCCCACGCACTTAGTGCAGGATTTAAATGCCGGCACTACAAAGAGTCCCAGTTGCCCTGATTATGGGACAAAGTATGTATGCTTAAACATACGGAAATACCAACTTCAAAACTGCTTTAAATATGATATTAATCTTACTGTAAATAGAAATATACAAAATTGTCTTCTGAGAGCATCTAATATTTACGAATGCCCTCCTCAAATGAGACTGTAAATGTCTCTAGAGGGCAAAATAATGGTACCCAATAACATCAGTAAGTAACGTCTTATGAGGTTGTGCAGTGAAAGAAAACTAACCAGCTGGGACCTGACTAAAGCCCCATTCTCACATTCACTGCCTCAGCCACGATTGAACACAATCATGTGGTTGGGATTATTTTGTTGTTTTTCGTCACATTTATGCTAATTATGGCTAATTGGTGACTAGTAAGTGGTGGAGAAAACCGGAGTACCCGGCGAAAACCACCGCCTAACTCCAAGTCACTGGCAACTTTCCCACATGCGCAGGCCGGGATTCGAACCCAGGCAGAGGTGAGAGACAGCGTGCAATCAGTGGCGGCACTTTAGACCACACGGCCGTCATCGCAGGCCCATCATGTGGTTGTGTTCGATCAAATTGAAATCTGCGAGGTTTATGTTGATATATCAACACTTTCTATCTTGGTGAAGCCATTTTGTTGATACGTCAACAATTCCTAACTGGCTGTCTTAATATTGCTTCAGGCATATGTTGATATATCAGCACTCTCTATTTTGGAGACATTTGAGGTTCACATTGTTGATACATGCTGGCTTTCTTTATGTTACTTTAGGTATATGTTGATTTATCACATGCTTGCCCTATATTCCCATTGTTGTGGCCATGTGGTAAAATTGATATAACATGTTCCGGAGTGAAAAAAACCCATATCAAGTGAAAAAAACCCATATCAAGTGAAAAAAACCCATATCAAACCATATCACACCTTTTATTGTTGGCCTATTGTTAGTCTATTGTTGTAGAACGGCAGGCCCTGTGTTGAGTGTCCTTCTCATGACGTCAGTCCTTTGTTGGCCGGCCCATGACGTCATGACCTGTTTCAAGACACCTGACCTATTCAAGATGGCGGCAGCTCTGTTGGAAGCCCCACTTTGTCCATAAGAGGCGTGATTAAAGTTGTAATGCATCGTAATTTCACAAGCTTCCCTACCGCTGAGGATTCAGGATGAGGGGATGAGCAGGCAAAACTGCTGTCACGTCATTTGCACATACATATGCTGTTACAGATGCTCTTCAATGTTTGACAGAGCGCTCATACACGCGCGACCCACGGGTAATAAACAGGTTACATAATTTCTTCCTTAGTTTGTTTCTTTGAGTATATAAGCATGTAATAAACAGGTTACATAATGGTTGTGGTGTGATATGGTTTTATCGCTTGTGGCTGTATGATATCACTCACTCGTTCGCTACCACTCACTCGTTCGGGATATCAAACAGCCACTCGCGATAAAAACCATATCACACCCACAACCATTAAGTAACCTATTTATATCAACACTATCTATCCTGGTGTAGCTTGAAGTTCATTTTGTTTATTTATCAACATTTTTCCACTGACTTTCTTGATGTTGCCTCAGGTTTTTGTTGATATATCAACATTCTCTTTTTCAGTGAAGCTTAAAGCTGATTTTGTAGATACTTCATTTTTCCACTACCGTACTTGATATGATTTCAGGTTTTTGTTGATACATCAACACTCTCTATTTTGGTGTAGCTGGAATGTAATTTTGTTGATACATCAACATTTTTTGACTGGCTTTCCCATGTTGCTTCAGGCTTTTATTGATACATCAATATTCTCTGTTTTGGTGTTATATTATAGTGGAAACTAAGATTTTAAGACTTTCCCACAGTAATTTGAATACTGGCCACCCCAATAATTAAAACTCTCTGTCAGATAGCATAAGATCTATACTTGATGTATATCGAATTAGTAACCCCATTGATTATAATTAATACCAAGTTCATATGACCCATCCTCGGACAGACCCCCCTTTTAGACACCCATTAATGTAAGCTCCCCACAGTGTTAAGAACCCAGGGTCTACCTCTAATAGCCACCAGTGGGAGATGTTAAAATAACATCCCAATCCCATCTGTTTAATATATTTAATATGTACAGTAAACGTGGGAATAGTACTGCCCACTCCCTTATGAAATATGATTGGGTCCCCTTATAATTAATATCATTAATCACCCCAATACCCTTTTCCTATTGGCTGGAAGACATTTGCAAACCCCTCCTAGAACCCATCCTAGGGTTCCTTATATTGTAATGTTTCTCTGTAATAAATCAGTCTACCCTTGACCACACCAACTGACTTATGTCATTTCTCATACCATGACAGGATATGGTCACACAGAACTTTTTAAAGTCACTTGTTACAACTTTCAACCCTCAAGAGCATGCTAAAACTCCTATATTAAGCTGCACGCCAGAGTATCAAATACTTCCTAAACTAAATATACCACTTTCTTGTAGTCATTTCCATGAAAACCGCTTTTATACTCAATTTTCTGCTGCAAGTGGAAATCTGTATGGCTGTCACATCTAGCGTCAACACTCCATCGTATACTGCTACTAGCTGGCTGCATTTGACCCATATAGATAAGGACCTGCACGCCAGTGCCGGCCAGGTGGGTAGCGTTCTCTAGGGAGTGCGAATGACAGGAAGCATTGCTCCCAACCGTCCGGGCCACCACGGTACCGTGGTGGCCAGGACGGTTGGTACTGTGGCCATATCCTGTAATGACATTGACTTATGTCAATCTAAGTTGTGGGCTACTACCTTGTAGCACTGCAAAAAGTGGTGGAAAATCCGTTTTTTTTTTCATGCCAGCTCCCTCCAACCTACACGCCGCCGTTACAACCAGGGGAGCTGCATCCCGGTTAACCATGGAGAGCCAGAACAACTTTGTGCAGCTGGAGCACTTCCAGGGTCTCCCAACAGAGGATGGAGAAAGATGGCTCGAGAGATATGAGCATTTCTGTGTATTTAAAGCTCTCACAGATGCCAAGCAGCTAGTCCTGCTTCCCTGCCTTCTAAAACAGGAGGCATGGGACTGGTTTCTCAGCCAGCCAGACAATGTGAAGAACACTCTTCCTGCACTAAAGCAGGCATTCAAAACTCAATACGCCAGGAAGCAACAACCTGGAGAATATGCTGCAAAACTTTTCAGCAGCAAACAGATGCCGGGTCAGAGGGTGGCTGATTTTGTGGTCACCATCAGACGCCTGGCTCAGCAGGCACATCTAGATGATACACGGGCCCTGCAAGCAGCGCTTCACGGCTTGAATCCAGCAATAAAGCCATTTGTGAGTAGAGACCCCCCAACCTCCCTTGATGGCCTGGTCAAGGAGGCCGAAGCAGTGAAGGAGGCTCAGAAACTGGAGGAAACTCCCACAGCTGCTCTTGCTGATGCCGCTCATCAGCTAACCAAAGAGATAGAATATCTCAAATTGCCACAGGTACAAGTGGCAGATACCCAGCGCAGAGTACAATTCAGAAACAGATCTCCTGCCACAGACCGCTTCAGATCACCCAGCCAGCAATACAGATCACCATCACGTGGAGATAGATACTCATCACGACCCAGAAGCCCCTCGCCTTACAGTGCTAGGACCCAAACCTTCAGGCAGTCATGACCCAGAAGCCCCTCGCCCTACAGAGCCAGGACCCTGAACTTCAGGCAACCCCAGCAGTACCATCAATCTAGCAACAGGACTAGTGACCCCAGGGGACCATGCATAGGATGTGGTGGTAAGTGCCCCTCACGATCTTCTTGTAGAGCATTTAAACTGACATGTCACACTTGTGGTAAACAGGGCCATCTTTCCACAGTATGTAGATCTGCAAGGTATACTTCTGGGGATAACCGATAGGATTTTGTGCCCAGCAGGGAACCCAACCATGTTCCTCTTGTTGGGCAACACCTAGAAATGGGTACCCCCAGATTGGCATTGGTCACCCCCCTAGACAAAAATTTCATTTCTGTTTATATTCATGATAGAAAAACTAATGCTTTAGTGGACACTGGGGCAGGAATAAGCTGTATGAGTGACACATTTTTTAGATCCATTCCTTCTAGGTGTAGACCTCCTCTTAACACGCCAACTTACAATCAAGTCACTGGTGTGGGTGGTGAAATACTCCCCACTATGGGTATGGCCTCTTTACCTGTACAAGTCAATGGTGAATTTTACAGTCAGAAATTCCATATTTTTCCAAATCTTCACCACCACCTCATCCTGGGAGATGATTTTCTGACTACATATAAAGCCACTATCAACAATGCTACTCAGGAACTTCATTTAAAAGGTGGAAAGCAGATTGTTGCTTGTGCATCAATTAGCCCCCAGATTGGCATTGCTCGTATCCCAAAACATACCACCCTCCCTGCTGCCTCTGAATCTATTCTGCCATTAAAAATTTTAAGATCCAAACACATGCATGTAGGAATTTTAGAACCAACCTCCACCATTAAAAATAAACAAAAATTCATGCTAGCTAAATCAGTTGTTCAAGTGAGAAATGGGGTAGCAATGTGTAGAATCCTTAACCCTACTCCATACCCTATCTCACTAACACCAGGGTTATCCATTGCAGTAGCCACCCCTATTGATACTGACTTAATTACCCCCCTTGATGTTGATGATGGCACCCCATCGGTATCCTCTGCATCTACATCTAAAGTCCAGCCTGGCCCTGCAGCACATGAAATTACTGAGGAGGCAGCAATTGGCATTGCAAACTCCATGGGTATCAAACTAAACAACCCAAACCTGTCTGAATCTGATAAGAGAGAAGTCCTTGCCTTCATCGGCAGAAACAGAGATGTATTCGCCACAATCCTGTCTGAGCTTGGCAGGACTAATGTACACACCCATAAGATTGATACAGGTGATGCTGCCCCTATTCGCCAGCGCCCATACCGTACTTCCCCCAAAATCCAAGCAGAAATAGACAGACAAATTGATGAAATGTTAGCAAACAATGTAATTGAGGAATCTGTGTCTATGTGGCAAAGCCCTGTAGTTATGGTGAAGAAAAAGTCAGGTGATTACCGCTTCGCTGTAGATTTTAGACGTGTGAATCAGGTAACGAAGCAAATATCATTTCCACTGCCACGATTAGAAACAGTATTTGATCAACTGGGGCAAGCTAAGGCAAACTGGTTCACTACTCTGGACCTTGCTAGCGGATTGTGGCAGGTCCCATTAGACTCTGAGACCAAGGAAAAGACCACTTTTGTTACAAATACAGGTAGACAATTTAACTTCAGAGTTTTACCATTTGGCTTAGTCAATGCCCCACCTACCTATCAATTAGTGATGAACCAGGTGTTACAGGGACTAAACTGGAAAATATTACTATGTTATATAGACGATATCATTGTGTTCAGCAGTACACTAAGTGAACACTTATCCCATCTGAACATGGTATTTCAGAGGCTTCGTGCAGCTGATCTCAAAATCAAACCCTCAAAATGCACATTTGCAGCTGAAAGAGTCCTGTATCTTGGCCATTACCTATCCAAAAACGGTATTGAGGCTAATCCAGATAAGGTTGCTGCAGTAGAATCCTTCCCCCGTCCCACCACAATTAAATCCGTCCGCAGTTTTGTAGGCCTATGCTCCTACTATAGACGGTTTATTAAGGATTTCTCATCAATTGCAGCCCCCTTGAACAAACTCACCAGAAAATCACAAAAATTTTGCTGGTCTCCTGAATGTGAGAATGCATTCCAGTCTCTCAAATCTGCTCTGATTTCTGCTCCAGTTCTCAGACTCCCTGATATGAACAAACAATTTATATTGACCACAGATGCATCAACTACTGCTATCAGCTATATCCTGGGTCAAAGAGATGAAAATGGCAAGGAATATGCCATTCACTATGGGGGTCGTGCCCTCCGTGGTGCAGAAGTCAATTATAGTATTACAGAACTTGAATGTCTGGCCATGGTAGAGGGTGTAAGAGCATACTACCCTTATCTAGCTCACCGTCGCTTTGAAGCACTGACAGATGATATTGCACTCACATGGCTGAAAAATGTCAAACTCCACTCTCTTCTTTGTAGATGAACCAGGTGACTCACATCTAATCAGGCATAATGGATCAAAGCCAGATTCTCAGGGTTATGAGAGTTTTGTGTATACTCTATTCCTCCTACTCTGGTTATGTACCACACCAGTGGGAGCCACCAGCCCGATTCACCGTTTAAACTACGGAGCTGTTTTTGAGCCTATTGGACGTATGCATGCGTCCTCAGATTATTGGCGCCATACATTCAGAATCAATCTACCAGAGATACCCGAATTGCCCCCGATGCCCGCACCATGCCAGCAAGTAGATCGTACGGATTTAATTGTCTCGTGCCAAATGCTGTTTGAGGCTTACAACGCAACTGAAAAACTAAAATTGTCTGCCATCACAGCACTGACAAAAATCCGCCAAAGTATGATGAATACAGTCCCCCAAATATTTACCCCAGATCAAGGCTCTCGTTCTACCAGATCAATTCTTCCATTTATAGGGCAACTCTCCAAATCACTGTGTGGCACAGCTACCCAACATGATGTTGCTGTGCTGGCCCAACACATTAATTCACTCGAATCTCGTACAAGGGGCCTCTCAAACTCATTTGAACATGAAGGTGCATCACTTGTATCATTTATGGATACAGTTAATAAACGTATTTCCCTGTCGGTTACTGCTGTGAAAGATAATCATCAAGCCATTACTAAATTGGCCCATGACTATGATCTCCTCTCAAACTCTATGGTTTTGGGCACGTCAATTGCAGTCCTCCTATCCCAACATACAATACAAACAGCTCAATTCATTCAACAGGCTAATCAATTCTTAGCTAGTGTACAACAACTCCGTGGAGGCTCTATTTCTTCAACCCTGTTACCCCCTGAAGCTTTAAGCCATGCCATAGCTCAGGTGAAAGCTAAATTAAACATGTACTACCCAAATTTTCAAATAACTCATCCCCAGAATGATTATTATTATGCATCCCCCCAGTTCCTATTTGCACGGAAACACTTGTCTCTTTACCTCACCATCAAGATTCCAATCCATACAGTACCAACCCCCTTTCAGGTTTATCAAATTGCATTGTTCCCTGTACCAGCTAACTCATCCTCAAACCATGCTACCCTTCTGACTGATATTCCCCAGTACTGGGCAATCAGTCTAGATAACCAACACTTCAGTCCCCTTACCCAATCCCAGTGGGAAACCTGCAGTGGACCCCCAATGTTAAAGAATTGCCCGTTTCAGCTGCCCCTTCGGCCTGCATCAAACCCATCATGCACATCGTCACTCTTTTTTCAACAGAAAACACATATCAAGACAAACTGTAAGTTTCACTTCATACCAAATGTTGTAAAACCAGACGTGCACCCCTTAAGTGATGGTACTATTATTATAACCAATATATCACATTTAACCCTTCACTGCTCACAGCAGATCCATACTGTGCCAGGGTGTCAATTTTGCTCAATGCGAATCCCATGTCAGTGTTCGATTAAAACTGATTATGTCCACTTGCCACAGACATTGCATAATTGTCAGGGGAATTCAACATCTGTTTCACTCCTGCACCCTTTAAACCTGGCACTGGTACAACATTTCTTTGAAGATAAGTTATTTGATTATGTTCAGGGAAACTCTCTATTTCGCAAACCTATTAACCCAGCCATGCCACCCATTAACCTATTCTCTCATAATCTCAGTAAATATGTAGCAAATGATGAGGAACTACGCCTCAACCTAGACAATGTGGTAAAGGCTGCTAAAGCTAACCAAGTCACATTACAGCGACTCTCTGAACCAATTCTAGCGGGATGGCTTCCCACTGATGATGACTTATTTCAAACATGTACTAACATATTCACTTATGTGGCTCTAGGTTTATCATTATTGGCCTGTATGTTAGCTGCTATTACCCTTAGAAAACTGAAAACTGCCCTCCTTGCCTTAGCAGCAGCCCAGCAGGTGGCCACTGCTCAATCGGCTAGTGTTCCACCCCAGTTCATCATACCCACTTCCTCCTCCCCACTAACGACCACGCCCCATGCAGTGCAACAACCATTGATATTCACTGTTGTAAGCATAAGCCCAATAACACTATGCTTAGTATTCTGCATGCTGTGTTACTTGATCAGGCACATCAGAAAGATAAGTTACACTAGCTTTAGAAATTAGCAATGGTTCCTCATGTAAAGTGATTCCAATTTTGAACCTCACCCATTATCCAACAATTTGGCATTTTGAAGGAACCCCAGTTGTGAACAATTTAGAAGTAAACGGATCATTCCTCCCACAGCTTGATATACAATGGCAGGATCTTACACTGACCAACACCCTTACATCTGTGTCATTCTCAGCACCCACAGCCTCATAAGTGACCCCTCGGCAGGCTTATTTCTTAAGAGCCATTATTAAGAAGCAATTTGTGGTTAACATATATGTCTTACACAATGGTTATGCCCATCGTGTTAACGTTTGCCCCAAACCTTGCAGTTCTACTACCAAGCCAGATGGAAGCATCTACCCTAGACTTCCATCATGTGCTAATCTCAGTTAGGCACCTACTATTGTACAGTTGCTCTACATTTAGACGTTGAGATGCACTTACCATGTTATCTGTAATGACCTAATCATTAGTAAAGTTATGTAATTTGTTCATTATATCCTAAATACTGTATTTGATTGTGTTTATATTTTCCTATTGAATTATGTGTTGCATTTAGTATAATTATTTTTACTTTGCAATTAGGGCCTTCTGCCATTAGCTATGCATAGTGTGAAAGTGTAATCATCCATTGAGCAAATTTCTGCTACTTAAACCAAAGGGTATAGTGAATAAATACCGCGGATGACACAATGTACTATAATTGATTTATATTATTAAATTTTTGAAATCCTGAATATTATTACTACGATGAATTCTAAGCATCATGGCATTGCATGAGAATTAAAACCTACATGTACTACTGTTATGCCACTGACCTTTATGTATTTTAGATATACTTTTAGATATGCTGTTGTACCTTCAATTTTGATTTCCATTGTGCTAAATGCGCCTTATTGACACTTTATCCAATTAATTACTAAATGTGCCACCAAAAGTCACGTGTTACGCTCCATGGCGATAGTGTGCCATTGACTACGCATTCACAATTCCTGATGCAACAATGCGCCACACTTCATACTCACAGCTTAAAATATGTTGAAAATAAGGAAAGAGTGGAAAGCAAAAATATGAAAAAAATCTGATACCACCAGGGTACATGGTTGTTGAGGAAAAAACAGAAAAAAAAGGGAACCCTTACAGTGTTATCAATTGGAGCTCCTATCCACATTTATTGACTGAGTACCTTAAATAAAAA
This sequence comes from Maea johnstoni, assembly GCA_963942565.1. NCBI lineage: Eukaryota > Metazoa > Annelida > Polychaeta > Spionida > Magelonidae > Maea > Maea johnstoni. The sequence continues at coordinate 31,884,992 of OZ012696.1, forward strand.
TAAATAAATAAAAGGGCAATTTTTTACTTTCAGAATCCATATTTTTTTAGAAAAGTCAAAATTGAAAAAATAATGGTTGTCCGGTAGATTGGTGCTGGAATTAAATGTCTGTACTGCAGTCACAAGAGTGACGCATCCCCATATGCAGCAAACATACTAATGGAACTTACCAGTTGTGGTAGTTGGAGTCCTGGTTGTTGAAGCCTTGGTTGTGGTAGTTAGAGTCTCGGTTGTTGTAGGTGGAGCCTCGGTTGTTGTTGGATCTACAAATACACTGTAGGTCAGTTAGGATTGTCATCCTTTTTAACATTCTAGGTCATATGATGACGAATTCGTAACCCAGCATCTCGGAAAAATAGTTTTATGAGTAGTTTCAATAAATTTGTGAAACTATGACTTCAGTACATTGTTAATTGTATGATGTTTACTCGCCAGGATTTGATAATAAGTAGCGTTGCGGGCGTGCGGTCAGGTACTGTGCCGGGGCTGCCCGCGCACTTAGTGCAGGATTTAAATGCCGGCACTACAAAGAGTCCCAGTTGCCCTGATTATGGGACAAAGTATGTATGCTTAAACATACGGAAATACCAACTTCATAACTGCTTTAAATATGATATTAATCTTACTGTAAATAGAAATATACAAAAATGTCTTCTGAGGGCATCTAATATTTACGAATGCCCTCCTCAAATGAGACTGTATATGTCTCTAGAGGGCAAAATAATGGTACCCAATAACATCAGTAAGTAACGTCTTAGGAGGTTGCGCAGTGAAAGGAAACTAACCAGCCCCAGACTAAAGCCCCATTCTTACATTCACTGCCTCAGCCACGATTGAACACAATCATGTGGTTGGAATTTTTTTTTTGTTTTTCGTCACATTTATGCTAATTATGGCTAATTGGTGACTAGTAAGTAGTGGAGAAAACCACCGCCTAACTCCAAGTCACTGGCAACTTTCCCACATGCCCAGGCCGGGATTCAAACCCAGGCAGAGGTGAGAGACAGCGTGCAATCAGTGGCGGCGCTTTAGACCACACGGCCGTCATCGCAGGCCCATCATGTGGTTGTGTTCGATCGAATTGAGATCTGCGAGTAAATCAACATGGTCGTAGTTTGGTCTGCGTGGGTCTGCCCGACTCATACTGAGGTCAGCGAGGGCCAAGACTATTTTGAAAATTTCAAAATTGTCGTATTCGATCGGTAACAACTAATGCTGGTCTCCCACATACGAATTTCAAGGTGCGACAAGGTGCGAATTAAAAAGTCGTAGTTTTTTGTGTGTTGTCGTGATTTATCGCGGTTGTTCGAAGTGAGTCTTAGATTTTCGTAGGCAATGCTGCGAATTTAAAAAAAAGTTTTACATGTAAAACTTTTGGGTGCGACAAAAATTATATCGTAGGGAAGTCATTTTTGTTGTACATTTTCGGACGTAGTTCTACATTGTTGAACATCATGTCGTAATATGTTGTACACTGTCGTATGTAATCGTACATTCACGTACATTTGCGTACACTCATTTAAGGTACGAAAAGGTGCCACTATATACATGACCCACTTCAGAATGGAAAAATAGGTAACTGGCCAAAAGTTATCCTACAAAGCCACGAATTGACGGTGATTTCACCACAAATCGCAGTATACTTACGAATTTTGTTATTTTTAGTTTGAACAAATTGGTAATTATTCGAATATTGTCGTAAGTAGACGTACAACTGGCGTATATATGCGTATGTATGACGTAATTATTCGTGTTTATGTCGTGCATATTCGCACACGATCGTATACATACGCACCTTCATATTCGTAGCCAACTACGAATATGTTCGCCTACTTACGACATATTATGATAGAAAACGTACAATGTCGCACATCGGATGATGTAGTCGTACATCCATCGTGCATGCTGTCGTGGGATGTCGTATACTTTCGTAGTTGAACGTACATATCTAACGAAAGAGAAAATACAGCAATTTTATAGCCAATTCGTGGCTTCAAGCGTAAACTTGAGATCGTGTATATTCGCACATTAAATTCGTATGTGGGAGACCAGCATAAAGGTGCTGTCCCACTGCGAATTTTATGTACGATTTTATAAATATGTCAAATCTACGACTAAAACCACGAATTCTTTAAAAAATAGGTGAAAATCACGTTCGCAGGATGTATACTTATGTACGAATTGTACGAATTGTACGAATTGTACGGTTGATGTTCGACAACATCCTTATATTTGCGACAGACTACGCTTTTCATCGTTATTTGGCATAAATAGGTGAACATAATCGTACTTGTATACGAGTATCAAGGTGCGTATGTATGCGAATGTGTGCGAATATATACGGACTAAGTACGAATGCATACGACATGCATACGCATATATACGCCACTTGTACGTCTAATTACGACGCTTTTCGTCAAAGTACGAAGATGTTCGACTAGAAAATTGCAAAATTCGTACCAACAGTACGATTCTTGTTTAAGTCACCACCAATTCGTGACTTCGTATGTTACTTTTGGCATGATAAAGGGGGTCATGTAAATCTATTACGTCAAGGTACGAATACTTACGAAAATGTACGATATGCCATGAATCGATGTTTAACAATCCACAACAATGTACGATAAGTTACGAAAATATACGAAATGATGTTCGACTATGTATGTCAATATACGACAATAAACACATGCGTTGATCTATAAAGCAATTTCTACGCCTAAATGCTTTAAAGTGACCAATCGCCACAAAAGCTTATCATGTTATAGAGCACTTTAAAGGCTTTATAACAATATAAATATCGTAGAAATTGGACACTCCTAGACCAAGAGACAGCCCTAAGCAATATGTCAATATGTGTTTTCCATGCAATATGATTTGACGCCGTCTTGCATAGCACACCTGTGACGTCACCGCCAAGTTTTCCCGCGATCAGCGTATTTCATGAGTGTCAGAGCAATTATGCTCTTTATCTCGCTTAAAACTAGGAATACTACAGTTTTATTATTCGTTTTTTTATTTACAAATACACGCTGTATAACATCCCAGAAATGACCTGGGTACCCATTACTAGTACTTTAACAAGTAAGAAGATTTAGTTGAGCATGCAAGAATTCCGCCAGGACCTAGTGGTTACGATGGCTGGCTCCTAAGCCCGTTGTAGAAGGCGTCTTAGCCGTCTTACTTTATGTTTTGTGCTTCTTTAAAATTTGTCTTGGGAATATCGTTAGATTGTTGGCGGTAATTAGCCGTCTTGTGCGTCTTGTCCCAGGGGATCACGGCCGCAGAAATGCTTCTTACATGTCCTGCACAACTTTGTCATCTTATAACCACAACTACTCACTTCTATCTCCAAAACGAGCTCAGGTAGGCGTCTATTAATAACTGGACTAGGAGCGCGCAAGACGGGCTAAGACAGCAAGACGTGGCTCGATCCAACCTCAACTCAGGTGTATTAAAGGAAAACAGTTAAAGGTGTTAAATAATCAATCTGTTACACCTGGTTTGAAAGGTATACAGCCTAAGACCCAGCCCCACTCATCATTATCCCCTATAGAGACGGGTTGTAAAAGTTTCAATGGAGGAATACAGCTTATGTACTTTCCGAGATGATATACTAGAAGCTTAATAGTTTACTGACCATTGCATCTTTTGATGAGGTGTGATACTTTATGGTGATTTTGAAAGGGACGCAACACGCTTTTCAGGAGGCATTTCTGGCGATAATCTTGGTGGTGCGCGGCCAAACATAACGAATTTTGAGCACAAAGCGTCTCTACAGCACGTGAGGTCACAAAGTTCGATCAGTCTAAGTTGATCTCCAGCATGGTGTACCTGCTTTTGTCCATGGTATGTCTCGATAGTACAACCTGCAATGAGAGGAAAGCGTGCATACTTGACAGCAGCACGGTAATTTCAGAAACGCAGATTGTAGCAGAATGCAGATTTATATATAGAGTGAGAATATATATATATATATATATATATATATATATATATATATATATATATATATATATATATATATATATATATATATATTATATATATATATATAT
>OZ012696.1:31894246-31919246 GCA_963942565.1 Maea johnstoni
AATTAGCTATACTAAGTCTCATGCTCTCGAGGACATCCAAATTACCTACTCCCTAACCAAGATGAGATTAAATCATGAGCTACAGTAATTCCCTGTGCTCTAGGGGGTGACAAGGTACATACTCCCTTTAGATTGAGTCATTAGAGAGTCCCAATTCTCGCGATGGGCGAGGACTAACGAATTACATAGCACTCACATGTGGGCGAGATGCCTTCAGGATAAACTCTTTAATGGGGAAAGGAAGAAGATCCGCAAGATATCAGGGAATAAATGAAGCCTATTCACGCTGCACTGATTGGGCGCATTGAGTTTAACTTTGGTAATCATTGTACGTGAATGATATCGAATACCCAGTTGACCTTTCCGTCAATATTTCTACTTCTGCTATAGCAACAATTTGTTGCTGGATAATTTGGTGTAGCTTTACATGTACTTGCGGACACTGAACTCGACCATACTGAAAACGTTTCTTTCTAGGTATTTTGCGGAGATGTCGTCGAATCGTTGTGACATCAGAACATTCCGTTAAATGTAGAAGATGGATATGCGTGCATACATGTACGAGAAAAAATATATTTCGAAAAAGCTCTGTCAAATCGTGGACTAGTAACTGTGGCGTGAGAATCATCAGACCATCACTTGCATTATTATAATATCCAATGTTTACGTTCTGATAATAATAATAATAATAATAAAAATAATAATAATAATAGTAAATAATAATAATAATAATATCAATAATAATAATAATGTTAATAATGATAATATATTAAAAAATAAAGATAATAACCTACTCTCTAAACACACTTACCTCTCCCATTATATAAATGCGGTGGTCATACAGTACAGACATTCATTTCCTGCACCAGTCCGACCGAATGTCTGCTTGGGGCCTGGTTGCACATGTACCCATGGATAACATGGGTACATAGGCCAAACACATCAATGACCCACTTGGCATGCGAATCAATGCTACGTTCAGCTGTGAGGTTATGTATACATCCATGCCCAGGAAACTGGGTGGCAATTGGTCGGGCGGTCGTGTATCATGCCCCGGCTGCTTACACATTTATTGCAGGAATTAAATGTCGGCACCTTATGTTCCAGATCCGACAAACTTTTCAACAGAATTTATGCATTCTGATGAGAATATTCAACCTGCTCTAGGTTATTGTGTTAATCATTTATTATATAATTTTTATTATAAAAAGTTTTGCGATGTTTAAATACCCCCATCTAAAATACTAGTATTCAGAGGGTTTTGCCCCAAGCTATAAGCGGTAGATTTTCGCTTATATTTTAGCTCTTGATATGGTTTTACTATTAACTTCAACGAGTTCATTTCGTATTATCAGAATGCTATTTAGCCCTTGGCCATTCCAATGAGTATAAATGGTAAATTTGCTTTGGATTGACTGAAGGGGTATTTCAAATTATCCTTGTAGCAAAATACCTTGCAATTGTAAGCTAGAAAACATGTTTAGAACTGATAGGTTCTCTTGAATTAAAGCTACTTTTGGTTATGAAGTCATCCATGCATCTATGTCCATGAAATTATGTGGCAATTGGGTGTGTTGTCGTGTATCATGCCTGGTCTGCCCACGCTTTCAATGCAGGAATTAGATGTCGGCACTGTAAATATACGTTTATTTGGTACGTGGTGTAGGTCTGATGGATTGAGAAGGTACACGGGAGTGCATGAACTTGAACCAATATCGCTCAGACGGAATATCCCACATGGCGCATCACCACCTCTACGTAGATGTACTTTACACCTGTACCACCATACAGAGCGATCAGAAAACATAACAGCATTGTATATCACTACCAAAATGGTATATAGTGCAGATATTTAATTGCTGTACCAGTTGACCGGATATGTCAAAAAAACCAAGCAAATCAATGACCCGCGTAGCTATGAGCGCGAATCAAAGCTACGTTTAGTGTTGGTGTCATCCATGCATCCATTGTCAAGAAACTGGGGGGGGGGCAATTGGTCCTGTTCTATGCCCGGGGCTGGCAACGCTTTAATGCAGGAATTACATGTATGCACTGTGCATGACAATCTATCAGTTCTATTAACATGTTTTCTAGCTTTAATTCACAAAACTACCTGGGTCAATGATGTGCTTGGCTTATTTTTTTGACATGCTATCTGTGGGTGTCTTTACAACCAGGCACTGGCAGACGTCCGGTCGACTGATACAGGAATTAAATGTCTGTATTGTATTTCTCATATCTTTAAGCTAGAAAAGATGGTTAGAACTAATAGGTTTTAATGTACATCTTACTCCCTATTGAGGAACTGAGCATTTATATATCCTCCGCTGCCACACTCCGTTGCGCTGCCGCACACTGCCTCGCTGCTAGAGTCCCCTTATGCTTTGTGGCAGAACCCTTTGATGACTATATCTCGTTAATGAGCAAAAAGATGATATGTTAGTGTACAGTGCCGACATTTCATTCCTGCACTAAATACGATGGCAGGCCCGGCATTATACACGAATGCACGCCTGCTTGCCACCCAGTTTCCATGGGCATGGATGGCCTCGCAACTGGACGTAGCTTTGATTCGCATGCTACGTGGGTCATTGGTGTGCTTTGCTTTTTTAACAAGTTATCTGTAGGTGTTTTTACAACCAGGCACTGATGCAGGAATTAAATGTATGTACTGTAAGTGACTCGGTCCCGTGCTGTTCTGAGTGAGTCTAAGCATGTCTAGGTAGGGATGTGTTTCCGAGGTAATACGATTATGGCCATATCCACACATGACTGTCCTCGGTCTTCACTGCCCAGTGGCGCCAAGCCACTTGATAGGGGAAGGGGCAAAGGTGACTACATGTGTCGGGGTATTTTTTCTTATCCTTCAGTAGCACAAAAATATTGTAAGCTACAAAACCTGGTTAGAACTGATAGGATGTAATGTACATCTTACTCGCTAAGGAACAGAGCCTTCCTTAGCCCCCGCCCCCCCCCCCCCCCCCCCCCACCCCGCTCCTGTACCACACTCCTTTGTGCTACCGCACATTCCCTAGAGTCTTTTTATGCACACCGACTTTGTCGCAGCACTCTTTGATGTCTATATCTAGCTATTGAGCAAAGAAGACAATTTGTTAGTGTAGGCACCCAGACTATTGCTATTTGAAAATGTATTAGACGTACATACATGTACGTACATTTAAATGGTCTAGGACTGCATGTATTATACCCCGATATCAGTCCAGTATTGAGATCCTAACAATACCGTTCACAACGTTCATTGTTAGGAACCCAGAATTATCATAAACATTAAGAGCCATGGTAACCTTAACTACATTCATCCCCGAAAGGGGTCGCTTTACAAATGGCGGCCACGGCAGTCGCTACCCAGAAATATTTTTTTGGTTTTAAAAACACTATTAGCGCATTATAATCTGGCAACACGGTATATATCTGGAGGATAGGATGGCAGAAATTAATTAAGATGTATTTATGTATGTAATTCCTGAGATTTAATGAGAAATCTGACGACTCGAGTTTTATCAGATTTCCACTGCAAACAGCTCTTTCTGAAACTGGTACACGGCCGATGTCTGCTTTTAGCCAGCCGATATCGCACAAAACCGTCAGTCCTCGTGTCATATCGCTGGCTTCTCGCAGACTTCCTGCCGTATCCCACTTTCACAACGAGGATAACTAATATTATCATAAGCACCACAGTGACTATGCTTCTACATGTAGCTACGTATAGCAGTCGGGTATGGCACTTGGCCTGCCGGCTTCTCGCAGACATCTCGACGTACACCTTTTACACAACAAGGATAACTAATGATATCTGCATACACTATACCCGAACTCGTAACCTTTTTCCTGTGTTTCATATTTTGTACTTTGTGTGATTTTGCGCCATTGTGCGTAGTCAACAAACATACAATACAATACTATACAGCAGCATTCATTCCAGGGGAATTGTCAACTAATGAACAGCTATGACATGCAATACTGTCCAATGAGTTTAAATGAAAAAGTAAATCAAATAGACCATGCAGCAAATCAAATATAGAAGTCGTAAATTGGATTCATTTTGCAACCAATACCCTATACGAAAAGTAAATTGGCTTTCTATTGGAACCAATGTCACGTGATAGACGTGGAATCAATTTGGGTTAGCTAGTTTGTTTTTTACTGCAAATACTATTTACGATATATGATATTGTTTGGAGCCAATTCTTTGTAATAATTGGCACGTTTCTCACGCACATCGAACTGTACATACCAGACGGCATACAGTACAGACATTTAATTCATGCACCAGTCAACCGGACGTCTACCAGTATCTGGTTGTACAGACACCCATGGACAACATGTCAAAAAATATGCCAAACACATCAATGACCCACGTAGTTTGCCAATCTCAAGCTATGCTCAGCTGTGAGGTCCTCCATGAATCCACTCCTTGTAAACTGGGCGTGCGGTCGTGTATTATGCACGGGTTGCCCATTCATTTAGTGCAAGAATTAGATATTGGCACTGTACGCACGTCCTTGTGGCTGAAATTGCCCAATGGATTGCTTGCTGTATACAAAAATGTGATGAGTTTGTTTATTTAAACTTTAAGGGCCTGGGTATATTGGAATCAGTACTAAGCATAAACCTACAAAAAGGCAATTCACCTTCGAAGCATTTATGGAATTTGGAACTGAGTCTAACATTTTTGCATCGGTGAAAAATCCAAGAAATAAGGCGGGTCGCATACTCTCTTTCACACCCAGATAAAAAATGAACATGGAAAAACAAAAGAATGGGATTCTTATCTATAAAAACAGTTGGGGCATAATTTGTATTTTAATGCATATAAAATTAATTTTCATGCACGAAACTGCCCACGCTTTTATTCCAGGAATTGAATGTCTGTACTGTAGTCACTCTCGCCCCTTCCCCTATCCAGTGGCTTGGCGACACTGGGCTGTGAAGGTTGAGAGCAGTTGCGTGGATATGGCCATAATTTCATCACCTCGAAAGCACACCCCTACTTTGATACTTAGACATGTTTAAACTCACTCAGGGGAGCAGCACGGGACCTTGTCACTTATATTACCCACAGACTAACCTCATTTCGTGCTAGCCATGGTAAACCCATGCTCAATAAAGATTCGTTGACATACCTATCACTAAGAGGCCATCTTATTAAGACGTTTTGATTGATTAAAGGAAGCAGGTACCATTAACCTTATTGTGTACAAACTGATAAAGGAGAAGAAGAGTAGTAGTAGTAGTAGTAGTAGTAGTAGTAGTAGTAGTAGTAGTAGTAATAATAGTAGTAGTAGTAGTAGTAGTAGTAGTAGTAGTAGTAGTAGTAGTAGTAGTAGTAGATGTAGTAGTAGTAGTAGTAGTAGCAGTAGTAGCAGTAGTAGTAGTAGTGGTGGTGCTTGCAGTAGTAGTAGTAGTAGTAGTAGTAGTAGTAGTAGTAGTAGTAGTAGTAGTAGTAGTAGTAGTAGTAGTAGTAGTAGTGTTGGTGCTTGCAGTAGTAGTAGTAGTAGTAGTAGTAGTAGTAGTAGTAGTAGTAGTAGTAGTAGTAGTAGTAGTAGTAGCAGTAGTAGTGGTGGTGCTTGCAGTAGTAGTAGTAGTAGTAGTAGTAGTAGTAGTAGTAGTAGTAGTAGTAGTAGTAGTAGTAGTAGTAGTAGTAGGGTTAGAATACCACCCGGGGTTCATGAGAAGGACGCAGTTACTTGAGGTTAGGTGGTGGTTTTCGCTGGGCACTGCGGTTTCCTCCACCAGTCACAACTGGCTAGTTATGACTTAACTGTAATATGGCAGAATAAGTGACAAAAAAGCGAAATTTCAAACTCCCACCTGGGGTATGTGAGAAAGTATCCAGTGACTGGGCGCTAGGCGGGGGTTTTCGCCGGGTACTCCGGTTTTCTCCACCAGACACAACTGGCTAGTCATGACGAAATTGCAAATTGCAAGTATATGTACAGGCAACTCTGCTTAATCCGGACATGTGTAATCCGGATTTTCGTCTAAACCGGACGGATTGGAAGGTCCCAGTCTCTTCCTATACATATAATTCCTATACGCGTAATACGGATTTTGCCTAATCCGGAGAGAAATTTGGGGTCCACATCAGTCCGGATTAAGCAGTGTTGCCTGTAGTAGTAGGCATAGCATTATAAAAAGCGTCAGCATGGTGCCCAAGGTGTACGCAGAGCCCCAGTAGTGGCTGTTGCATATTGAGCGAGCGGCCGCCAGCCAGCCAAGAGCACTACGAAGCCCTATAGCTACTCCTCTTTCCGCGGCTGCTGCGGTGTTATAGAACCAGCCGTCTAGCGCTGATGCTCAGTAGCGTGGCACTACACCACCGCTGCTACAGGTACCTCTCCTACAACCTTCTCTATTGTTCTAATACCATTCTCCTAGCGGCATTGCGAGGTTGCATTACAACAGTATATTGGATATATATTTGGCGTATTTCGGACCGTTATTTTTGAGGATTTCGTGGATGTTAACAAGGTAAGTTCAATATTTACGCAATTATTGTTAGTAATGTTGTTTTATTTCAAGAGAGCGTGTCCGTTCGGCGAGTCGGGTGCAAGACAATCGATTATTGCAGGTGTAAAGAAGACATACATACATACATACATACATATGCACACACGTACGTACGGACCCACATATATACCTACCTGCAAACATACAAGCAAACACACACACATACTAGTATATATATATATATATATATATATATATATATATATATATATATATATATATATATATATATATATATATATATATATATATATATATATATATATATATATATATATATATATGTGTGTGTGTGTGGGTGTGTGTGTGTATATATATATATATATATATATATATATATATATATATATATATATATATATATATATATATATATATATATATATATATATACTAGTATATATATATATATATATATATATATATATATATATATATATATACTAGTATATATATAAATATATATATATATATATATATATATATATATATATATATATATATATATATATATATATATATATATATATATATATATATATATATATATATATATACTAGTATATATATATATATATATATATATATATATATATATATATATATATATATATATATATATATATATATATATATATATATATATATATATATATACTAGTATATATATATATATATATATATATATATATATATATATATATATATATATATATATATACATATACATATATATATATATATATATATATATATATATATATATATATATATATATATATATATATATATATATATATATATATATATATATATACCGGTAAACCTTAACGTAAAAGCCTATCCCGAGGCATATCAAGATAGTACATGCACTACTCATCGTAGTTTCATTGTCCCATTTCATTATCATAATCTGTGAGGAATTTCCACTTGAGACATTCCTAATTACACCCATTGACTGGAAACACCTGCCGCAATCGACTACTTAACTCTCCTATTACTCAACTACTGTGTAGTTTACATGTCGGCGGAGGGATGTGGTAGGATCATAATACATGTATCATAGCACGCTGCACCTGTAGTTTAATCCTGTAGTGTAGTTTAACCCTTCCGATGCAGTCAGGCGACTTTCGTCCAAAGCACAAGCCTTTTAGGACGCAAAATCACTTATACCCTGCCACGTGGGTATTCATTGTATAGCTCTCGCCGAGTACTATCGGATGGGTACCCATGTGCCAGGGTTTCAGTCTTTTTTTTTAGATTTTTGCACAATTTCGTACTGGCCAAATTAGCCACCAGCAGCATAAGGGTTAACCCTTCCCATGCTGAGGCTACTTTCGTCAAAAGCACAAGGATGCAAAGATTTCTTTGAACATCATCTAAACCCTGTCATGTGGTATTCATTGGATAGCTCTCGCCGAGTATTCTCAGATGAGTACCCTTGTGCTAGGGTTTCAGTCATTTTACAGGTTTTTGCATCATTTTGTATTGGCCAAATCAACCACTAGTAGCATATTACGGTATTAACGAGTGATGACATAAATACGATTCCAATACAAGGACGTTTAACTGAAATCATGATTGCATATAATCTCAGTTCGTATCTCCGCCCACATTTTCAGTGTTGAAGCTAGGGCTGAATGTCTTGAGAGACTTATTTATTTTATCTGTTTACTTTCTGAATAAGTAAACAATGATAGAGACAATGTGCAAGTATGCGAAAGTAAATAAGCGATATGAATGAATGAATAAACGCTACAAAGTGATTTTTGACGACATACACATGATACAAATGAATGAAAGATATAACCAAATATCATATTTCCCATTCCTATCTCTTATAATGGGAGGTGCTAAGAATAATATCACCTCAAATAAAGATAGCGAAAACAAGCAAACAACTATCCCTAGGAACTGCATTGACTAGTTTTGCATGAGAATCATCTACGAAAAAGGTTTTACTGGAATTTACTTTATCATATCCCAAAGTGTCTCTCCTCTTTTTGAGGTTAGCAGTGCAGTACCGGCATTTGATTCCTGCACTAAATGCGTGGGCAGCGCAGGCATGATAAACGACCGTACACCCGATTACAACCCAGTTTCTCAGGCAGGGATGCACGGAAGACCTCACAACTGAACGTGGCTTTGTTTTGCAACCTACGTGTGTCGTTGATGTGTTGGCTTATCTTTTTGACATACTATCCATGTGTGTTTTACAACCAGGCACTGGACAGATGTCCGGTCGACTGGTGCAGGAATTAAATGGCTGTACTGAAACGTCACAGATATTTCACTTGAGACAAATCTAATTACAGCAATTGGCCGGCTCTACGTGTGGCAATTAACTAACTAATTGTACTTTCCCTTTGTTTCATCTTGTCAAGCCAAATTAGGAATGCGAGGCATTTACTATGAAATAGTCCACGTCTACTGTCATGTATAACGTATCCATATTGAGAGAGTCAATGAGTTTGCATTGTGTCGACGCTGCGCATGGTACGTGGTTCAAATCCCGCTCAAATAAGGCATCTGAGGTCGTTGGCCACTATCCTAGGATGCAGTACAGACACGTAATTCAATGACCCACATAGCTTGTGAATCAAAGCTTCGATATGCCGAATACCAAATAGTTCTTTCTTATAGCTCTTAAGCTGGTGAACCTATTTTTACCACTTCGGATAAAGATAAAAACGAGAAGAATATTCCCAAGATCATTTGGTCTTTTAAACAACATTGACTCCTGCAAACTAGATAATTGGATACGTATATAGTGTTTGAGAATCTCTGGAACAACTCGTATTCTCAACACATTAGTTGGATAATGGCGATGTATTTCGTCAGTGCCAGTTCAATGTTATTTCTGTTTGAAAGTGATAGAAAAAGACTTCCTCAAAGACACCACGAATGGGGCGGAGGGGTAACGTTTGCGCCATATTTTACAAAAAAACTCCCATCATACCACGCGAGGCAGCCATTTTACAACCATTTACATGAAACATTTTTAATGATAATGTACGTGACAGTCATTACTAAATCATTTATTATATCGAAAGAGTTTCAAAGGCATTTTTGAATAGTCCAAATACAATATGGTTCATGTAAATGTTCGCACTGCTTTTTGAGATACTGAATAACGTGATAATTTTGCGCATATAAAATTATGCGCTCGGCAGGCTGCTGCCAGCGATTTTAATTTTTGCGTACTGGTTCAATGACAAGCTATCATGTCAGCGTGTACACTACGGGCATACGGATCACGTGGTCATATAATGGTGTGCAATTTAATAAATACGAACTCCAGGGCTGCTTAAAGTACGCATTAATATAACTGTGGCAATATTAACACGGTATACAGTATTGTTTTTACTATTTTCCTATGATGCTTTGCGTGGTAGCCATTTTGCAATTTATTTCATAGTAACTCGGTTGCCAGGGTGCTTAACAAGGTATTCGTGACAATCAGCTGCATATGGGAACTCGTATAGTGCCTATAGAGAGGGATGAAACTGCCGTCTGCTCGTTAAACGACTTTCTAGTGAACAATGATCTATTGTTCTGTGAAGTGGATGAGATGTTGCTAGGCAATGGCTGGGGATCGTTGAGAATAAGAGTAAAATATTTTGTACTTGGAGAATGTGCCTTTTTGATCAACAGTGTTAAGATTAATTCCTGCACTAAACGCGTTGACAGCCCGGGCTTAACGCACGACCGCACGCTCGATTGCCACCCAGTTTCTTGGGCATGGATGCATGGATGATGATGTACTTGGAGAATGTGCCGTTATGGTCTAGTATGTAGTTCATTTCACAAATATGGCGAGGGGAAGGTGACCTATAAAAATAGGTAAATTGTAGTATTCTATATTTGTTGATTGTTCCAGTGATGGTACAAAATTATACGAATACGTATATAAAATCAAGAAGTAATAACATCGATATTTGCAAACAATAAATTCAGTGCCGACATTTGATTACGACACTTAATGCGTGGACAGCCCGGGCATATCACACGACCGCATGCCCGATTGCCACCCAGTTTCCAAGGCGTAGATTCGTAAGAGAAGGGAATTTCCTCCTGGTTCCGGGTTTCTATCTCGTCGCGACATGACCTAAGATGTTGAAAGCGACGGAAAACATCATTCCTTTCTTCCTTCTTTCGACCTAATAGCACAGAGATACAGATAACAAGCATTGGCAAAACGGTCACCATTCTTTCTCGCTGCATCAGTTAATCCGATGCCAATCTTGCCGTGACCCTGCGAAAAGGCGAGTAGGCAGATGTCAAGCCAGGCCCTGGTCCGTACGCTAACACAAAATAATGGAATTCCAGCATCCATGCAGTCACCATAGCAACGGACAGCCATTTTATTGCCAATCTGCACCAAAGTGGCCATAGAACAGTGCCGAGTGGAAGAGAATACGTTCTACAGGAGCAACTGATGGTTTAGGAACGGTGAATATTAACTTTAAGGAGGGGAAACCATGCAGACAGATGACTTAGCGCCTGTGCGAGTCTCTCTCTCTCTCTCTCTCTCTCTCTCTCTCTCTCTCTCTCTCTCTCTCTCTCTATATATATATATATATATATATATATATATATATATATATATATATATATATATATATATATATATATATATATATATATATATATATATATATATATATATTTGAAAAAAGGCTAGGTTGCGGCAAGACATTTCCTTTTAAAGCACGTATCAGCTTCACTTGCCTGGGGGCACTACAAATACATTGCTTATTAGTATTTTATGACATTTTGTCGTAGTCAATAAAGAACATACATACATACATACACTAGTATATTTTACTTCCAATAACAAAAAGGAAGAACTTCTTTTATTTGTTGACTACTTACATGTGATGTCTATACTGATTTTCAAAGTGGTACCAATGCCTATATGTAACCCCAAAAGGCACTTGGCAACAAGTTTTTCTCAGTCACAGCATCTACGGAAGTTCGTTCACGAAATGATGCGGGTAGTGAAGCAGTTAATAGCATCCATAGTCTGGAGAGGCAACACTTATTTTCTAGCCTCTGTGGGTGTTAAGAAGATGTGGTGGGGTTATGACAACCATCTGTGCAAAACAAAACAACCCCGAGGGTATTTATACATCACCGAATACGTTTACCAAAGAGAGATTTCAACCTCTCCCACCTACACTTTTACATGTGTCTGTCTGAAACTGTGCATGACTTAAAGGGCTACTGCAGAATCAGTTTACCTAAGAGAGATTTCGACTTCCCTCACCTACACTTTTACATGTGTCTGTGTCTGTGTGAAACTACACATGACTTAAGGGCTACTGCAGAATCCTTTGCCTAAGGGACATTTCAACCTCTCCCATCTACACTTTTACATGCGGCTGTGTTTGTGTGAAACTGTGCATGACTTAAACAGTTGTACTTAAAGGGCTACTGCGGAATCAGTTTACCTAAGAGAAATTTCAAGCTCTCCCACCTACACATTTACATGTATCTGGCATGACGTACACGTTTGTAATTCAAGGGCTACTGTGGAATCAGTTTACCTAAGAGAAATTTCAAGCTCTCCCACCTACACATTTACATGTATCTGGCATGACGTACACGTTTGTAATTCAAGGGCTACTGTGGAATCAGTTTACCTAAGAGAAATTTCAAGCTCTCCCACCTACACATTTACATGTATCTGGCATGACGTACACGTTTGTAATTCAAGGGCTACTGTGGAATCAGTTTACCTAAGAGAAATTTCAAGCTCTCCCACCTACACATTTACATGTATTTGGCATGACGTACACGTTTGTAATTCAAGGGCTACTGTGGAATCAGTTTACCTAAGAGAAATTTCAAGCTCTCCCACCTACACATTTACATGTATTTGGCATGACGTACACGTTTGTAATTCAAGGGCTACTGTGGAATCAGTTTACCTTAGATAGATTTCAAGCTCTCCCACCTACACATTTACATGTGCCTGCGTCTGTGTGAAACTGTGCATGACTTACACATTTGTACTTAAAGTGCCACTGCGAAATCAGTTTACGTAAGATAAATTTCAACCTAACCCATCTACACCTTTACATGTGTCTGTGTGTGTTTGTGAAAGTTTGAAATTTGTACTTAAAGGACTGCTGCGGATTCAGTATACCTAACAGAGATTTCAACCTCTCCCGCCTACACTTTTGCGTGTCTGCGTGAAACTGTGCATGACTTACACTTTTGCACTTAAAGGACTACTGCGGAATCCGTTCACCTAAGAGAGGTTTTAACCTCTCCCACCTAAACTTTTACATGTGTCTGTGTTTGTGTGAAACTGTTCATAACTTACACATTTGTATTGTATGTCATATTGTGCATCAAAGACATGTGAAACGATTCCAGTGCAACATAGATTGGCTTAGTTTGCCAGACAAGACACTGCAACAGTTATTGTGTTGAGTGTTATTGAAAAGATGTTAGTTTTCTGAAACCAATTAACAGTACTCAAAGGGAGAAAGGACTTTGGTTTTACGTAGATTTCAACAGCTTAGGTCATAGAGTGTACAACTGCAATTAGAATTTATAATTTTGCTTGGAGCTGCCTGCTCTCAAATATCTAGCTTTACATATGTATGTAAATGATATGAAAGTTTCCCTAAGATGAAGTTTTGTACAGTATTTGTATACGTTTTATGTCACTGCAGCAAATCCCTTAATCATATAGATATATATAGAAAAGGACAAAATAGTCTAAATATCTCTGAACTATGAATAAATGCTAATATTCGAATAGTCAAGTGCCACACCTTCCATGCCATTCTTGATGTTGTTTCATCAAATTGAAACTGGTTTATAAGGACCGTGTATGAATGAAATAACTCAACAAATCCGGGGAAGAACAAGACTATGATATGCATAGTAGACGAATATGCATATTTTTCTCAAAAGTTAAGCAAATGTTATTGATAAACGTAATGTATGTCCACTGTATTATCATGATCTATACATAAGTTTCCCTGAAAATGTGGGCGAGATATCGAGAGAAATATGAAAAAGGCAATAAGGAAATAGGTAGAGTTCCGACGAGACAAAGGAGAGAGATAGGTTTTGCATGATTTTCTCATAAAATCACAGAATTTCTTCTTTCTTCCTTGTTTTCTATGCATAATCTTTGCATATTTGCTGAACGTGAATTATGCATAACATTTTTCGTGTGCTTTTTACATGTTTCCTGCCACTTTTCCGAGGGTATTCTTCATGATTCCTACCTCTCAAGAGGCAGGAAGTCAATAAGTTTATCAAAATTTATGCATAGGAAGGGCATAATTTCGAAATAATTATGCCTTTCTAATGTTTATGTCTGGACACATAGTCTTTTCGTACGGGTACTTCGACATCTATTGACCTGACAGCTGCCTACAGCGATATAGATAATACTATCTTCACAAGAAGGCGGTAACACTTGTATACTACACAAACATAGGACAAGCTTGGAGAGTGTTTATATAAAAGCCATTTGCTATTGAAGCCCACGCATGGTCCGACAACGTTGAACAAAGCCTGTCTATCAATTTAACATTTTTAAAATATTTGAAGAGTAACTGTTAAAACAACCAATAACAATGAATTCTAGTCAAACATTTCTCAGAATATGGCTCTGTTATAAAGACATTGACGCGTGAATATGACTTCATGTGTGATGGCTCCAAAATTGAAAGGTTATCAGAAGTACTCGACCGATTTTTTTCTTAAAGGCGCGCCAAGAGATATGACCTAAGCTGTTGAAAGCGACGTAAAGTGCCGAGATTTAATTCCTGCACTAACTGCGAGGGCTGCCCGGTCAGAATATATAAATCGGCGTCCGGACGTCCAGTCGACCGGTGCAGGAATCAAATGCCTGTATTGTATGTTTATTGTCTCTATGTATGATACAAAACCATACCATCTGATACAACATTTTGGAAGATTGAGAATACTTACTAAGAGGAGACGTTGAATAAAACCATTATTAAAAAATCATGCAAAAAGCAGAACTCTTCGTATATGCTAAAAAGTGAATTAGCAAGTATCCTAGAGGATTTCAAATGTGATTCACCAATGACTGGTACAAACGAAATATGCCATATCGTTTATTATATTACATAACTGATGTATTGTTATATTTTGGGAGAGCAATCTCTACTGATAGATGACCTGTGTGATGCCCGGCGAATAAGAAAACAATTTTCTCCTTGTAAGCTGCTAATATAAATATAGAGACTTGAATGAAAAATATTTCATTTATGAACGAATAACAAAAAAGAGACGTTTAACATGACTAAACACAGTTCTCAAGGCATTTAGACGATAATACAAACTTGTGTTGACGCCTATTGCCTCTAAATGACTCATTTGTCGACGCTCCGTCCCATGGAAAGGTTTAATCGATGCCTCTAAACAGATTATTCAATTAAGACTTAAAGCCACATGGACGAGCTTCTATCTTGGCCCTGAGTGGCTTTTGATCATGAAAACGTGCACTATCCTACCAAGCAAAATCGAATTTGTATGAATAGTAAGTTAATTCCATAATGTACAGTGCCATTATTCAATACTGCACTAAATACGTTGACAGTCCTGAGGTATTATACACGACCGCACGCCCGAGTGCTACCCAGTTTCCTAGGCAGGGATTTATGGATTACTTAAACTGAACATAGCTTTAATTCGCTATCTACGTTATGGGTCATCAATGTGCTTGGCTTATTTTTTGACATGGTATCTGTGGGTGTTTGTAGAACCAGGCACTGGCAGACGTCCGGTCGACGGGTGCAGGAATTAAATGACTCTCCTGTACATATTGATCTACACACACTGTATGTCGTTTATCTACTGAAGGCAAGCAAGGAACCGCCCAAAATTCTTAACCCTTATGCTGCTGCTGGCTAATTTTGCAAGTACAAAAAGATGCAAAAAAGCTAAAGATTACTAAAACCCTGGCAAATGGGTACTCATCTGAGAGTACTCAGCTAGAGCTGTCCAATGTATACCAACATGACGAGGTTTAGATGGTTTTCAAAATCATTGCATTCTTGTGGTTTGGACGAAAGTAACCTCAGCATTTAGAGGGTTTAACAATATCGTATACTGATTTCTTCACCGCTTACAACCGGTAGACATGGAAACGATCCGGAAATCTTAAAAATAGATGTTTGTTGCCAAACGAGTCGGCTGCGAAGACATTTGGAAACATGTGTGGAGAAACCTTCTTGAGTGACCTTTTCCTAGTCTGACTTAACCATTTCCCGTTATCTACCTTGTCAATTTCAAACACAACTCGAACATTATAGCTGACTAGTTTCTGTCCTAGTTTTTCTCATTTACTAATTGTTTATTGTATTTTCCTGTAATTTGCGTTACACAGAATATTTTGTAAATGTATTTTCAAGTTTGATTACTTGGTCAATAGAAATATACAACACAATACAATAGCAAATACATTCCAAAACTCTACGCATATAAAGTAGAATTATTATGGTTGGTGACATGAACAGCTTCAATGAAATTATTTGTTGAGTTTGGTTCAGCTTTTGCATTTGCTGCGGAGACCCAACGGCGAACTTAAGTCACGCCTCCAAGGTTAACCCTTGTGCTGCTGGTGGCTAATTTAGCTAATACAAAATGATGCAAAATCCTAAAGAATTGACTGAAACAATGGCACGTGCATAGGGGTACTCATCTAAAGGTACTCAGCGAGAGCTGACCAATGAATACCAACGTGACAGAGTTTAGATGGTTTTCGAAAATCTTTGCATCCTTGTGTTCCGGACGAAAATAGTCTCAGCATTGGAAGCGTTAATAATCCACTCCTCAACTGTTTCTCGTTCGATCGGCTGGAAAATGATGTGTATACCTCCAAAACGTAAGTAAGTAAGACTTACGTTAAGGGTTTTACCAGAGGGGCAAAGCAACTTGCATTAGGACCTTCGTAAACATTGCTAAGTTGTTATTAGTACTAACGCGTTGCTTCATGAATCTGCAGTGGAGTGGATTGGAACGAAATCAAAAGTGAGGTATGTATTGAGGTATCTTAAAAGTCAAAGAATATTAACACACTGGGAACGTGGATAAACCCATTTGAATTGTTATTCAAACACCGGAAATGATGTATACAAAAAGAACTTCACGGAAACATCCAAAGTAATGTTTTGGCCCGGATACTGGTATTCATGGGCCCTAACGCAAAGCTTGATACGGAAAGAAATGTCCGAAAAAGTTTCGTTATAGTGTTATGAAACCAAACAATAACATGTCCACCATTAAAAGCTTAACTAATGACAATAACGAAAACAATAAAAAAATAATAATAATGATAATAATAACAATGATAATAATAATAATGATGATAATAATAATAATAATAATAATAACAATAATAACAATAATAATAACAATAATAACAAATAAGGAAATTGAGACCGAAATTTAACATGACCTGACTCTTAAGCTAATACAATGGTAATACATTTCAAACCATGCACCTTGTTAAACCCATCATAATGTATATATGGGCTTGACATTTCCCTTTTCCTACTTTTAAAACCATTTCGTGATCTCATATGATGTGCACTTGTGGCTCTGCATGCACCAAAAAACATTCTCATTTTTTACATAAAAATGGATATCACGAGAGGCAGGTAATAACATGGCACTCGGGGGTTCAACTAACGTTAGAATGTCAATGGACTATCCTGTTTTAAGATGATGAATACACTGAAAACAAATATATATCTATACACACACACGGACGCACGCTTATGTATGTATGTATGTATGTACGTATGTATGTAAGGATGTATATATATATATATATATATATATATATATTATATATACATATCATATATATATATATATATATATATATATATATATATATATATATATATATATATATATATATATATATATATATATATATATATATATATATATATATATCATTCGCGAAGGCAGAAAGGAATTCAGAGGAGGCATATTGAGATGAGGTGCCTACTTTATCTTCTTTGACATTTGACATTTCTTAGGCGAATGAAAGATTGGGAACACGTGGTGGCAAATCATCCCTGATATTTTCTGGCAAAATTTCACCCCTGAGAAAACGCCAAACATTCTTTAAGGATGAGCTAATATAAATCACTAACATTGTGAATGTGCCTACCTTTAAATGAATGAATCATTTCCGCAGTGACTGCCGCAACACATTGTTTTTGTGGTGGCATTGTTTTATTGATTTCTGCAGCTTGACCGTCAAAGAAAACATCAACGTTAACGAATTTTATAATAATTATGTATAAATTAGCATTAGTTGTTGTCTTTTCTTTGTAAAAATCTCATCTTTGCAATAGAGATATCAAAGTGGTACCTGCAGAAAAATGATGATTAATAATTGTGAGAAAATGTAAATAGATTATAACCAAGACAAGAATTTATAGTGACCCATATGTAGATGACGATAATTATTGATCCTAATCATGAATTGCACGTATGTGTGAATATCAAATCAACGTTTTAAAGAATCACCTCCAAAGGCGAATCATGCACAGGCTGCAATCTACGGATATTTGAGTAACATAAGGTGCAGTACAATCATTTGAAAACGAATATGTAAAAAGTACAGGACACAAAAGAGAACTAATTCCGAGAGTTCTCTACTTCCTTGGGAACATGATCGCGGGAGATGGAAAGATACTTCTCTTCATTACTTTATCTGGGTATAGGTGAAATAATAATGTTTTGCTTGAAAGCAGATAGAAGTAATAGAAAAAATCTTTTTCCTTTTTTTCAAATAACACACATGTTTAATCGGATTGTTTTTGTTTCACATAAATACAAGAATGTGTACATCATCAAAAATATAATATCGCATATACTAATATTGAGTACAGATACAAATATAGAACAATCCACACAAAAGCAAATACCAATAGAAAAGACTTTTCAATCGAAAAGACTTTTCAATAGAAAATTCTTTTCAATAGAAAAGACCTAGGTTCGGTTGCGAATAATGCAGACACTAACCCACACAGAAAGAAAGCAAAGAAGAGAACACATTAATGTTCTGAACGTTGAAATGTTTTAGGTTCTATTTGTCTGTATGCAGCCTTTGATGTCAAAACATTGACACTGGTCAACACACTAACACAAATTGAACAAAACAAGCATCGAGACAACTGAACGATGGGGATTTCGTTTGTCTCAGTCCTGGGGGGTTTGCCAAAAGACTAACGACCATTGGCGACGTGGATACACGTAGCTATCAATCGGTAGCTTAGACCTCCCTGAGAGGGTCACATGGTTTATCGCCATAACTGACGTAATGTGGCCTCGTGTTTCACGACATTGCCCTCCACGACATCGAAGGATAGGCATTCTAACAATCCCGTATAAATGGCTGAGTTCATGGCTTTGGTAATCGCCGATAGGTGCAGTAACCACAACTTACCTTACTCTTACAGAATGCAGACACCAATGGTGCATCCAAGGGTTTTAAAAAGTTATCTTTAAATAAGAAATATTTTGTGGAGCTATACTAAATGGTCAAAAGCGTTGTAGGAAAGATTTTAGGGTAAACGTATGAACATATGATTATAAACAACTAGTAGATATCCAATTATTTCATAAAGTTTACTTTGATATGCATACCATCCGTAACACCACAATGATCATCATTGCTCATGCCATATCATGAATAAGCATATCATAGGCCAGACCTGTATGAGGTTTTACCGTATACTGTGATTGACCCGACTTATCCCTGACGAAATTACAAACATGACAGTGACTCGCGCTTAATAGGGAAGTTTTCTAAGCGGTTCCCATTGAATTGAACTAATATAGATCAAAACCTCTATCATTAAACCATGGCATTGATATTGCAAAAAACATAACAAATATATCATGTCAGTGGAATAATGAATAGCTTTTTGTGTTTTATGTCAATTCTAATTCCCTGTTTATTTTGTGAACAGATACTAATGACGAACCTATGGCATTTCACATCTGAACGTATTCACAAACACGTTCCAATAACTCCACACACGTGCTTTTGCTACGCCATACCCGCTTTTGGCACGTGTCACACTCGGCCCTGTTTATGATCCGTGATGTTGTTGAAGTGCGGAGTGACAAATTGATTAATGAGAACGAAGCTCTCTTAAACCATTAGACTTTTGACATTTAACAATATCTACACTATAGTGACAGGCATGGCAAAACATTCATCTGTTTGCGTCTGTAAATTTGGGATTTATATATATATATATATATATATATATATATATATATATATATATATATATATATATATATATATATATATATATATATATATATATATATATATATATATATATATATATATATATATATATATATATATATATATATATATATATATATATATATATATATATATATATATATATATATATATATGTATGGTCCGTGGTACGCTTAATAATTCAAATTTCTATAGTTTCAAATCGTATTGGATATTTGGAATTTTGGGTATATTTTCAAAGTTTCAAACTTCGAAACCGTATTAGAAATTTGAAACTTTGGTTAAAGTTTCAAAGTTTCAAACTTCCATACTTTCAAATATCCAAATTTTCAAACTTCCAAAACGTGTTGGAAGTTTGAAACTTTGGTCAAAGTTTGAAAGTTTCAAAATTCCATACTTTCAAATATCCAAACTTTCAAACTTCCAAAACGTGTTGGAAGTTTGAAAGTTTGACATGGAACGTTTAATAATGTAAAATGTGAAACTTTCAAATATACGGTGATCGGGCTGTTAATAGAAGCTGCCTTAAGTTGCAAACACGACCCGCATTTCTTCATTGTTATTATTTATCATCAAGACGCTGTTCTCATTAAGGCTATCAAATACGCATTTCTTAATTTCCTATATCTTCAAATATTGCAATTATGGATATTGATTATGCTTAAACTGTCATTGACGCTAATGAACATGAAAAGTGGATTGACCCAATTGTCTATTCTATTATTAGAAACGGCAGCTTCTAAAATGCGGAACCGGAATGTATGTAAAACTCTTGCCCATATGATGGACCATGAGTGAAGGAGGGAACAATGAAATTTATTTTCAAGACCGTCTTTTTGGGAGGGTAAATAGAACTTGTTCCCGACTTAACCGACCATTCCAGTGGATGAATATCGATCAATATACATTATATATCTACCATTCTGTCTGTCAGTCTGTATTACTGTCTATCTGTATATATATCTACTATCTATCAATCTATCTATCTTTTTATGTGTGAGAGCCTTAGATAAATAAAAAAATTCTTTGTCTAATGTGAGAGCATCCAAACACACACACACATAAATGTATGTATGTGTGTGTGTGCGTATGTGTGCGTATATAGATAGGTAGATAGAGAAATACGGAAAGACAGCTAGCCAGATGTGATTATATACTTCATTGATTCCATCATAACGTAGTTTATGAACCAATTCATGAACGCACACACACGCATGCATGCATGCCCGCGCACAGTCATTTATATACCACCCTCCCACCCCACGCCCCACGCACATAAGATCTAACTAATACGTTCCTGCATACTCTAGGGGGAGGAAAATAACACTGTTTTACCGGTAGGATAAATAAAACTTTATTTCTTCCAGACCACTCCAGAGGAAGGGTAAATAAAACACATACGCACGCACACACATACATACATACATACATATATGTCTATGTGTGTGTGTTTGGATGCTCTCACTTTAGATGAAGAACCACATTTTATTTATATAAGGCTCTCACACATGAATAGATAGAAAGATTGATTGCTAGATAGTAGATAGATATATAGATAGACAGAAATACAGACAGACAGGTTAGATAAATGATATATATTGATAGATACCTATTCACTAGAGTGGTCGGGTAAGTCGGGAACAAATAAAGTTTTTTTTATCCTGCCTATGGGTTAGTCGGGAACAAATAAAGTTCTATTTACCCTCCCCAAAAGAAGGTCTTGAAATTAAAGTTCTTTATTTGCTCTTTCACACTTGGTCCATCATATCGACACGAGTTTTACATAATTCCAGGTCCGCATTTTAGAAGCTGCCGTTCTAATAATAGATTAGACAAGTAGGTCACTCCAACATTCTTGCTGCTTTGCGAAAATTATCCTTTTTTCTTATAATTGGCAATTTCCTTTGAAAAGTAACATTTGATATTGTTTTGATATTATTGATATTATACAATGTATAATATATCAACATAACATTGGAACAGAACTACTTGCGTACCGCTAGGAAAGGTTTGGAAATTTGATTTATTAAGTGTGCCACTCTGCGGCTTTTCTAAACATGCAATAGTATAAATGTGTAAAGACTTTTGGAAGTTTGAAAGTATGGAAATACGGCTGTAATCTCATATATTCAAACCCGTTTGAAAGTACGGAAGTTTGGATATATGGAAGTTTGAAAGTTTGAAAATACAGATATTTGAAAATTTGAATATTTGAAAGTTTGAATTATTAAGCGTACCACGGACCATATATATATACATATATATATATATATATATATATATATATACATATATATATATATATATATATATATATATATATATATATATATAAGAGTGTGTATATTATAATATATATATATATATATATATATATATAATTATATATAAATAATTATTCATTTATATATAGGCATATATATATATATATATATATATATATATATATATATATATACATATACAAGTCACTCTGACCACTTCCTCAAAGATTCTGGCGAGAATATGATATATATATATATATATATATATATATATATATATATATATATATATATATATATATATATATTTAGATTGTGCATGAAAAGAGAAATGGAACGAATCGAAACCTTTCTTCCCAAGTCACAGCTTTAAAATATTGTGCTCATTCTAGAACAGAAAGAATTATGTTTTATGGTTTAGTCCGAAAGGTAAGACCAGGATTTATTAGTTTATATCATTTGTCACATTCTCTAACATTTGCCAATGAAAAAAAGCATATTGCTATTTTGTGTTGTGCAGTCTATGCGTGTGTTTTGAGGTGATGTTCAAAGCATGATTAATGAGAACTGGTGCTGGTGGCACATTCCAGCATGGGGCAACAAGACGGTCCATTCCTGAGGGGAGATAATGTTTAGGTCAAACGTCCAGACACAGAGCCAGTGATCTCTGATAGGGTCAGGTGCAGAACGTTTTAGACTGATCGCTAAGCTGACATTTACATGGACATGCATGCAAGACCTTCATACATCAATGTCTAGATTCTAGGCTGCTGTACATGTACATGTACCAGTCGACCGGACGTCTGCTACGTTATTGACTGTAGGTAAACTACAAAATCATATATAAGAAAATATAAATAATATAAACTAACAAATACATAGTAAAGAACACACAAAGTGGTAAGTATTCATATGAGTGATGCTAGCCTGACTGCGCGCAATACATCCTCAAAAAACTCAAAATAGAAACAAAAACAAAAAAGTGGAAAAGAGATATATACAGAATACCATAGCATCTAGTCAAGGTTGGACAGGGGATTGGGGGTATCTTTACCAATCAATCGTCTAAGAGCCTGTATAGGTACTGGCATGAATACTGAGTTTTAACCAATGCCCTTTCTTAACTTCAGGTTCTTTCTATACATCAAGTCTATATGATTACCTGTGATAATCCATATTACCTCAATTTGCTTACATGTGTGATTAACAATACTTTTACCAAGGAGGATACTTAGTACATCACGTTCGTTATCTAAAGAAAGATGCACCGATACCTTGCGGTAGGGATCTAATTTCATTAAAGAGAGTGCCTGGTTGTCCGAACAGCCACGGATAGCATGTTAAAAGATAATGCAAGCACACCAATGACCCACGTAGCTTGCGACTCAGATCTACGTTCAGTTGTGAGGTCATCCATGCGTCCATGAACAGGAAACTGGAGGGCAATCGGGCATGCAGTTGGATACTATGCCTGGGCTGCCCACGCATTTAATGCAGGAATTAAATGTCAGCACTGTACATGTATGTGTGTCGTCCCTAATTACAAGTGTTCTTGTTACCAGTGAACTCCTTCAAAATTCCTTCACACCCTGACCCTCTTACTACAGTGCCGAGATTTAATACCTGTGCTAAATGCGTGGGCAGCCCGGGCATGATACACAACTGCACGTCCGGTTGCCACCCGTGTTTCCTCGGTATGGATGCATTTCTGACCTCACAACTGAACTTAGTTTTGATTCACAAAGCTACGTGGATCATTGATGTACTTGGCTTATCTGTTGATATGATATTCAGGGGTGTTTTATAACCAGGCGCTGGAGGACGTCCGGTCGAATGGTGCTGGAATTAGATGTCTGTAATGTAGATGTCAAAGTGACTCAGAGCCCTCGTATATGTAGTAGCTACACTACCCCATTCCTAATTGTGAAAACTATATTTAAACAGAGACTACTTTTGACATATTTAAGAAGTCAGATTATTTACATGATATGGTGACGTTATGCGGCATGAATCATGGGTTTTGGTCTGATTTCGAATCTGTTCCACAGACTAACTATTAACACCTTCCGAAACGACAGCTGGCTACCATAGGTACCAGAAGCATATAAACAACATTCCTTTTATATTTCCCACCCTCTTCTCAAATGTCAAAATAAGATGGAAAAACACTACATTCACCTTTTTGTGATCTAAACGAAATTCCTCTACACCTTGACCCTCTTACTGAATGTCAAAATATAGAGCACACCCTTATGTATTTTTTTCAACTCGCTTTATACCTACTAACAGTATAGTTGCACATGTATACTCATATATTATAGGCGAAAAGAAGAGCAAATATCTAAGCCCGAACAAAAACATAAATAAGCACAAATACATACATATTATCTACCTACCTACCCACCTGCCTACCTACATGCATACATACATACATGTGTACATACATTTAGCATACATACATACATACATACATACATACGCACATACATACATACGTACATAGATACGTTCATACATACATTAATAATAATAATTATATATATATATATATATATATATATATATATATATATATATATATATATATATATACATACATATATATATATATATATATATATATATATATATATATATATATATATATATATATATATATATATATATATATATATATATATATATATATATATATATATATATATATATATATATATATATATATATTCTCGCCAGAATCTTTGAGGAAGTGGTCAGAGTGACTTAGCGGGGAAACGTCTGGGATGATGTTTTGGGTGGGTGGCATTACCTGTCGTCAGAATCCCCACTCCGGGAACCTGCAGTGTCAGAGATAGATTGTGAAAGCTGCCGAGCCGGTCAGAGTTAAATGTTAGATGGTTCA
>OZ012696.1:31924246-31927441 GCA_963942565.1 Maea johnstoni
ACTACAAAATAAAAAAAGATCATGAAAGTATTGATATTGAATCGTCTTTCTTGGAGTGCCATTCATACCATAACAGAAAAACCTATACACTTAAGGCTACAGACCGTGAAATCCTGTCAGTATCAATTTGCCACGATCGTAAAATAGTGGTCGTAAATGCTGCTTCACAAAGCGCCGAAGAAATGGCTGTGTAAATGGACGGGACAGCTAAGTGCGGGAAAGACATTCTTCCGAGATGTGAAGCTCTCTGAAACGTGAGGCGGACACTCGCTGCGGTAATTTCCATATCCTTCCGCGTAATGCGTAAAATTGGCGGAATATCATAAGCTGAGGCAATTTACCGCTAGACGCATCCGCATTCCCAGCTAGCGTATGAAAATAGAGCACGCCTCTCACGGGCAATTTGATGTGTCTGCTATTGATGTCATTGCCAATTAACCTCCACACGGATAGAAGGGCTGCCCCCACGGTCCAGCGGTATTGCATGCCAACTATTTGCAATCTCTCACCCCTGTACAAAGTTTGAAGTTAGAATCACACTTGCATGGCACTTGTAAGAACGTGTAAACTACATTTGTTTGGTCGGTGGTTCTTCCTGGTTTCTTCGTACAGTACAGGCATTTAATTCCTGCACCACTCGACCGCACGTCTGCCAGTGCCTGGTTGTACAAACACCCATGGATAACATGTCAATGACCCACTTAGTGGCCAATCAAACCTACGTTTCAAAAATACGTTCAGTTGTGAGGTCATCCATGCATCCATGTCCAGGAAATAGGGTGGCAATCGGGAGTGCGGTCGTGTATTATGCCTGGACTGCCCAAGCATTTACTGTAGAAATTAAATGCCGGCACTGCACATTCATCACTGAAATGACACGATTTTGCCCACACTAGCACTGGAAAAAATTCAGAATCTAAAATTTAAAAGTTAAAAGGTCAGAAAAGTCTGAAAATTGCGCTACGTCTTGGTTCGCGTTAAGTTTTTGCAATAGTAAACTATGGCCATAACTGCCATTGGTTTAAATATATTAATTTGACAGTCTGGTATGGTAGATGTACAATTACGTAACACATTAGAGCAATATCATTTTCTGAAACTATCAAATGAGTCAGGGTAGCATTAACATTGTGTATTAGATATAGGTTTATCCTTTAATGACAAACTGCGCCAAAATATAACAATATGGAAGTTATATATAATCTATCAATATAAGAAGAGCCATTTTTGCAACCACTGTTACTACTACTACTACTTCTACTACTACTACTACTACTACTACTACTACTACTACTACTACTACTACTACTACTGCTTCTGATGCTGATGCTGCTGCTGCCGTTGCTTCTGCTGCTGCTACTACTACTACTACTACTACTACTACTACTACTACTACTACTACTACTACTACTACTACTACTACTGCTACTACTATTTCTACTACTACTACTACTACTACTACTACTACTACTACTACTACTACTACTACTACTACTACTACTACTAAATAAATAGATAAATGTTAGGTTTATAGTCTTGTTCCATTTTATCAATGTTCACACGACTCTTACATTTATTCCCCAGCAGGCCTGTTCAATCTTTGAACCATTTCAACTCCCTGGGGAGCATGCAACCTTGGCAGCCATTTCGGCGCTCTTAGGTTGAAGCAATCACATAGCCATTCTGCCCTTAATGCCAGGTACCCTATTCACAGCTGGGTGAACTGAGACAATGTGAAGTTAACTGTCTTGCCCAAGAACAGACCAAAGTTACCCGGCTGGGAATCAAACCGGCGACCCTCTGATCGCTGGTCCAACACCTAACCAATTGAGCTACCCTGTCTCCCTGCTACTACTATTTCTACTACTACTACTACTACTACTACTACTACTACTACTACTACTACTACTACTACTACTACTACTACTATTTCTACTACTACTACTACTACTACTACTACTACTACTACTTCTACTACTACTACTACTACTACTACTAGCTACTACTACTATACTACTACTACTACTACTACTATTTCTACTACTACTACTACTACTACTATTTCTACTACTACTACTACTACTACTACTACTACTACTTTTACTATTTCTACTACTACTACTACTACTACTACTACTACTATTTCTACTACTACTACTACTACTATTACTATTTCTACTACTACTACTACTACTACTACTACTACTACTACTACTACTACTACTACTACCTTTACTATTTCTACTACTACTACTACTACTACTACTACTACTACTACTACTACTACTACTATTTCTACTACTACTACTACTACTACTACTACTACTACTACTACTACTACTACTACCTTTACTATTTCTACTACTACTACTACTACTACTACTACTACTACTACTACTACTACTACTATTTCTACTACTACTACTACTACTACTACTACTACTACTACTACTACTACTACTACTGCAACTGCTAAAGCTGCGGATGCTGCTAATTGAATGTCTGCGCCTGTTGCCTCTGCAGTTGTAGCTTCTAGACCAGCGTCTGTCAACCGTATCGTATAACACTCACGCTCACTTTTCTAATTAGTCGACTTGAGGTCCTGCTTCATAGAGAGTTTTTTGGCCGTTTGGCATTTCGATATTGTGTTAGAATATTGAGTTTCAGGATCGCGTCGACTGGATTTCCATGTCGCAGACTTATGGATGGAACCCATGAACTGCTGCATAGATGAAAAGATTTTGATACTGTTTAACTGAAAAACACATTTTCTGAAAAGCTAATATCAGATTTAAAAAATTCTCCCATGGGTTTTCAGATGAACCCTTTCAAAGTGTCACAATTCCTGCTTGAGACATTTCAGAAATATGTTTCAAGTTTGACGACAGTTCGTTTTTTTCTTATCATAAAAAGCGAATTCTTTATGTTCTGTCTGCATTTGAGTAAGATGGCAGTGACTCTCTAAGTCAATCGATAGGTTTTCCTATGTATGTCGGTTTTCCCTTTAACAATTTCAATGACTCAAGATTGGCTGCAGTGACAGAGAAAGTTGCCAATGTATGTATATTTATTGACAACGGCTCTCGCCATTAAAGAATACACAGTGAAATACAACTTGCTTGAATAAACATAAACATGCACATATTCTGAGACAAAAACATGAATTTACGTTAATTATCACAAAGGAAGAAAGTA
>OZ012696.1:31927641-31945141 GCA_963942565.1 Maea johnstoni
CAACTGCAATTAGAATTTAGAATTTTGCTTGGAGCTGCCTGCTCTCAAATATCTAGCTTTACATATGTATGTAAATGATATGAAAGTTTCCCTAAGATGAAGTTTTGTACAGTATTTGTATACGTTTTATGTCACTGCAGCAAATCCCTTAATCATATAGATATATATAGAAAAGGACAAAATAGTCTAAATATCTCTGAACTATGAATAAATGCTAATATTCGAATAGTCAAGTGCCACACCTTCCATGCCATTCTTGATGTTGTTTCATCAAATTGAAACTGGTTTATAAGGACCGTGTATGAATGAAATAACTCAACAAATCCGGGGAAGACAAGACTATGATATGCATAGTAGACGAATATGCATATTTTTCTCAAAAGTTAAGCAAATGTTATTGATAAACGTAATGTATGTCCACTGTATTATCATGATCTATACATAAGTTTCCCTGAAAATGTGGGCGAGATATCGAAAGAAATATGAAAAAGGCAATAAGGAAATAGGTAGAGTTCCGACGAGACAAAGGAGAGAGATAGGTTTTGCATGATTTTCTCATAAAATCACAGAATTTCTTCTTTCTTCCTTGTTTTCTATGCATAATCTTTGCATATTTGCTGAACGTGAATTATGCATAACATTTTTCGTGTGTTTTTTACATGTTTCCTGCCACTTTTCCGAGGGTATTCTTCATGATTCCTACCTCTCAAGAGGCAGGAAGTCAATAAGTTTATCAAAATTTATGCATAGGAAGGGCATAATTTCGAAATAATTATGCCTTTCTAATGTTTATGTCTGGACACATAGTCTTTTCGTACGGGTACTTCGACATCTATTGACCTGACAGCTGCCTACAGCGATATAGATAATACTATCTTCACAAGAAGGCGGTAACACTTGTATACTACACAAACATAGGACAAGCTTGGAGAGTGTTTATATAAAAGCCATTTGCTATTGAAGCCCACGCATGGTCCGACAACGTTGAACAAAGCCTGTCTATCAATTTAACATTTTTAAAATATTTGAAGAGTAACTGTTAAAACAACCAATAACAATGAATTCTAGTCAAACATTTCTCAGAATATGGCTCTGTTATAAAGACATTGACGCGTGAATATGACTTCATGTGTGATGGCTCCAAAATTGAAAGGTTATCAGAAGTACTCGACCGATTTTTTTCTTAAAGGCGCGCCAAGAGATATGACCTAAGCTGTTGAAAGCGACGTAAAGTGCCGAGATTTAATTCCTGCACTAACTGCGAGGGCTGCCCGGTCAGAATATATAAATCGGGACGTCCGGACGTCCAGTCGACCGGTGCAGGAATCAAATGCCTGTATTGTATGTTTATTGTCTCTATGTATGATACAAAACCATACCATCTGATACAACATTTTGGAAGATTGAGAATACTTACTAAGAGGAGACGTTGAATAAAACCATTATTAAAAAATCATGCAAAAAGCAGAACTCTTCGTATATGCTAAAAAGTGAATTAGCAAGTATCCTAGAGGATTTCAAATGTGATTCACCAATGACTGGTACAAACGAAATATGCCATATCGTTTATTATATTACATAACTGATGTATTGTTATATTTTGGGAGAGCAATCTCTACTGATAGATGACCTGTGTGATGCCCGGCGAATAAGAAAACAATTTTCTCCTTGTAAGCTGCTAATATAAATATAGAGACTTGATGAAAAATATTTCATTTATGAACGAATTACAAAAAAGAGACGTTTAACATGACTAAACACAGTTCTCACGGCATTTAGACGATAATACAAACTTGTGTTGACGCCTATTGCCTCTAAATGACTCATTTGTCGACGCTCCGTCCCATGGAAAGGTTTAATCGATGCCTCTAAACAGATTATTCAATTAAGACTTAAAGCCACATGGACGAGCTTCTATCTTGGCCCTGAGTGGCTTTTGATCATGAAAACGTGCACTATCCTACCAAGCAAAATCGAATTTGTATGAATAGTAAGTTAATTCCATAATGTACAGTGCCAATATTCAATACTGCACTAAATACGTTGACAGTCCTGAGGTATTATACACGACCGCACGCCCGAGTGCTACCCAGTTTCCTAGGCAGGGATTTATGGATTACTTCAACTGAACATAGCTTTAATTCGCAATCTATGTTAGGGGTCATCAATATGTTTGGCTTATTTTTTGACATGTTATCTATGGGTGTTTGTACAACCAGGCACTGCCAGACGTCCGGTCGACAAGTTTAGAAATAAATAATTGTCCTGTGCATGTTGATCTAAACACATATCACACTGCATGTCGTTTATCTACTGAAGGCAAGCAAGGAACCGCCCAAAATTCTTAACCCTCATGCTGCTTCTGGCTAATTTTGCCAGTACAAAATGATGCAAAAAGCTGAAAATTACTGAAACCCTGGCAAATGGGTACTCATCTGAAACCTATACAATGAATACCAACATGACCAGGTTTAGAAGGTTTTCAAACATCGTTGCATCAGTTTGGTTTGGAAGAAAGAAACCTCAACATTTAGAAGGTTTAACAATATCGTACACTGATTTCTTACCCTCTTACAACTGGTAGACATGGAAACGATCCGGAAATTTTAAAAATAGATGTTTGTTGCCAAACGAGTTGGCTGCGAAGACATTTGGAAACATGTGTGGAGAAACCTTCTTGAGTGACCTTTTCGAAGTCTGACTTAACCATTTCCCGTTATCTACCTTGTCGATTTCAAACACAACTCGAACATTACAGCTGACTAGTTTCTGACAGTAAGTTTTTTCTTATGTACTAATTATGTTTATTGTATTTACTGTAATTTGCGTTACACAGAATATTTTGTAAATGTATTTTCAAGTTTGATTACTTGGTCAATAGAAATATACAACACAATACAATAGCAAATACATTCCAAAACTCTACGCATATAAAGTAGCATTATTATGGTTGGTGACATGAACAGCTTCAATGAAATTATTTGTTGAGTTTGGTTCAGCTTTTGCATTTGCTGCGGAGACCCAACGGCGAACTTAAGTCACGCCTCCAAGGTTAACCCTTGTGCTGCTGGTGGCTAATTTAGCTAATACAAAATGATGCAAAATCCTAAAGAATTGACTGAAACAATGGCACATGCATAGGGGTACTCATCTAAAGGTACTCAGCGAGAGCTGACCAATGAATACCAACGTGACAGAGTTTAGATGGTTTTCGAAAATCTTTGCATCCTTGTGTTCCGGACGAAAATAGTCTCAGCATTGGAAGGGTTAACAGTTTACTCCTTAACTGTTTCTCGTTCGATCGGCTGAAAAATGATATGTATGTAACTCCACAACGCAAGTAAGTAAGACTTACGTTAAGGGTTTTAACAGAGGGATAAAGCAACTTTCATTAGGACCTTCGTAAACATTGCTGAGTTCTTAAGTACTAACGCATTGCTTCATCAATCTGCAGTGGAGTGGATTTGAACAAAATCAAAAGTGAGGTATTTATTGAGGTATCTTAGAAGTCAAAGAATATTAACACACTGGGGATGTGGCTAAACCTATTTGAATTGTCATTCAAACACCGGAAATGATGTATACAAAAGAACTTCATCTAAACATCCAAAGTAATGTTTTGGCCCGGATACTGGTATTCATGGGCCCTAACGCAAAGCTTGGTACGGAAAGAAATGTCCGAAAAAGTTTCGTTATAGTGTTCTGAAACCACACAATGACATGTCCACCATTAAAAGCTTCACTAATGACAATAACGAAAACAATAAAAATAATAATGATAATAATAACAATAATAATAATAATAATAATAATAATAATAACAATAATAATAACAATAATAACAAATAAGGAAATTGAGACCGAAATTTAACATGACCTGACTCTAAAGCTAATACAATGGTAATACATTTCAAACCATACACCTTGTTAAACCCATCATAATGTATATCTGGGCTTGACATTTCCCTTTTCCTTCTTTTAAAACCATTTAGTGATCTCAGATGATGTGCACTTGTGGCTCTGCATGCACCAAAAAGCAATCTCATTTTATACATAAAAATGGATATCACGAGAAGCAGGTAATAACATGGCACTCGGGGGTTCAACGAACGTTAGAATGTCAATGGACTATCCTGTTTTAAGATGATGAATACACTGAAAACAACTATATATCTACACACACACACACACACACACACATGCGCGCGTATGTATGTATGTATGCCAGGATATATAAATATATGTATATGTGCGTTTATGTTCTTTGTATGTTTCGTTTCATGTATTTTTGTATGATTTTGTACGCAAGTGCAGCCAATAAAGCATACTTATACTTATACTTATATATATATATATATATATATATATATATATATATATATATATATATATATATATATATATATATATATATATATATATATATATATATATATATATATATATAAAACATATATATATATGTATATATATATATATATATATATATATATATATATATATATATATATATATATATATATATATATATATATATATATATATATATATATATATATATATATATATATATATATATATATATCATTCGCAAAGGCAGAAAGGAATTCAGAGGAGGCATATTGAGATGAGGTGCCTACTTTATCTTCTTTGACATTTGACATTTCATAGGCGAATGAAAGATTGGGAACACGTGGTGGCAAATCATCCTTGATATTTTCTGGCAAAATTTCACCCCTGAGAAAACGCCAAACATTCTTTAAGGATGAGCTAATGTCAATCACTAGCATTGTGAATGTGCCTACCTTTAAATGAATGAATCATTTGCACAGTGACCGCCGCAACACATCCTTTTTGTGGTGGCATTGTTTTATTGAGTTACGCTGCTTGACCGTCAAAGAAAACATCAACGTTAACGAATTTTATAATAATTATGTATAAATTAGCATTAGTTATTGTCTTTTCTTTGTAGAAATCTCCTCTTTGCAATAGACATATCAAATTGGTACCTGCAGAAAAATGATGATCAATAATTGTGAAAAAATATGAATAGATTATAACCAAAACAAGAATACATGGTGACCCAAAATAGATGACAACAATAATATGATCCAAGTCATGAATAGCGGACGTATCCAGGAATATCAAATCAGAATTTTAAAAATTCACCTCCAACAGCGAATCATGCACAGCTACAGGCTGCATTCTACGGATATTTGAGTAACATGTAAGGTACAATGCAATCATCTAGAAAAGTATATGAAAAAAGCATAGGAGACAAAAGAGAGCTAATTCCGAGAGCACATTAGTTCCATGGGTACATAATCGCGGGAAATGGAAAGGTACTTCTCTTCATTACTTTGGCCGGGTATAGGTGAAATAATAGTGTTTTGCTTGAAAGCAGATATAATTAATAGAAAAGACCTTTTTCCTTTTTTTCAAATAACACACATGTTTAATCGGATTTTTGTTTCACATAAATACACGAATGTGTATATCATCAAAAATATCATATCGTATATACTAATATTGAGTATAGATACAAACATAGAACAATCCGCACACAAACAAATACCAATAGAAAAGACTTTTCAATAGAAAGGACTTTTCAATAGAAAAGACCTAGGTTCGGTTGCGAATAATGCAGGCAAAAAGGGGAAGTACACATTAAGGTTCGTTACGTTGAAATGTTTGGATTTCTATTTGTCTCCATGTCGCTTATGATGTCAAAACATTAACACTAACACACCCACATACCTATGCATCTGCAAGCAAAGAGTAGTATACATTTAAGTTCGTAACGTTGGAAAGTTTGGATTTCTATTTGTCTTCATGCAGGCTTTGATGTCAAAACATTAACACTAACCCACACAGAAAGCAAGCAAAGAAGAGAACACATTAATGTTCTGAACGTTGAAATGTGGTTCTATTTGTCTTTATGCAGCCTTTGATGTCAAAACATTGACACTGGTCAACACACTAACACAAATTGAACAAAACAAGCATCGAGACAACTGAACGATGGGGATTTCGTGTTGTCTCAGTCCTGTGGGGTTTGCCAAAAGACTAACGACCATTGGCGAAGTAGATACACCTAGCTATCAATCGGCTGTGTAGACCTCCCTGAGGGGGTCACATGGTTTATCGCCATAACTGACGTAAAGTGGCCTCGTGTTTCACGACATTGCCCTCCACGACATCGAAGGATAGGCATTCTAACAATCCAGTATAAATAGCCGAGTTAATGGCGTTGATAATAACCGACAGGTATCGTAACCACAACTTACCTTATTACTACAGAATGCAGACACCAATGGTGCATCCAACGGTTTTAAATAGTTATCTTTAAATAAGACATCTTTTGTGGAGCTAATAAATGGTCAAAAGCGTTGTAGGAAAGATTTTAGGTTAAACGAGGTCAAATATATGATTATAAACAACTAGTAGATATCCAATTATTTCATAACTTTTACTTTGATATGCACACAGTTCGTAACACCACAATAATCACCATTGCTCATCCCATATCATGAATAAGCATATCATCTTATTAGGCCAGACCTATGAGGTCTTACCTATATTGTGATTGACCCGACTTATCCCTGACGAAATTACAAAAATGACAGTGACTCGCGCTTAATAGGGAAGTTTTCTAAGCGGTTCCCATTGAATTGAACTAATATAGATCAAAGCCTCTATCATAACACCATGGCATTGATATTGCAAAAAACATAACAAATATATCATGTCAGTGGAATAATGAATAGCTTTTTGTGTTTTATGTCAATTCTAATTCCCTGTTTATTTTGTGAACAGATACTAATGACGAACCTATGGCATTTCACTTCTGAACGTATTCACAAACACGTTCCAATAACTCCACACACGTGCTTTTGCTACGCCGTACCCACTTTTGGTACGTGTCACACTCAGCGATGTTTATGTGCCGTGATGTTGTTGAAGTGCGGAGTGACAAATTGATTAATGGGAACGAAGCTCACTTAAACCATTAGACTTTTGACATTTAACAATATCTACACTATAGTGACAGGCATGCCAAAGTATGCATCTGGTTGCGTCTGTAAATTTGGGGTATATATATATATATATATATATATATATATATATATATATATATATATATATATATATATATATATATATATATATATATATATATATATATATATATATATATATATATATATATATATATATGTATATATATATATATATATATATAGTATATATATATATATATATATAAGAGTGTGTATATTATAATATATATATATATATATATATATATATATATATATATATATATATATATATATATATATATATATATATATATAAAATTATATATAAATAATTATTCATTTATATATAGGCATATATATATATATATATATATATATATATATATATATATATATATATATATATATATATATATATTTATATATATATATATATTTATATATATATATATATATATATATATATATATATATATATTTACATATATATATATATATTTACATATATATATATATATTTACATATATATATATATATATATATATATATATATATATATATATATGTATATATTTAGATTGTGCATGAAAAGAGAAATGAAACGAATCGAAACCTTTCTTCCCAAGTCACAACTTTAAAATATTGTGCTCATTCTAGAACAGAAAGAATTATGTTTTCTTGTTTAGTCCGACAGGTAAGACCAGGATTTATTAGTTTATATCATTTGTCACATTCTCTAACATTTGCCAATGAAAAAAAGCATATTGCTATTTTGTGTTATGCAGTCTATGCGTGTGTTTTGAGGTGATGTTCAAAGCATGATTAATGAGAACTGGTGCTGGTGGCACATTCCAGCATGGGGCAACAAGACGGACCATTCCTGAGGGGAGATAATGTTTAGGTCAAACGTCCAGACACAGAGCCAGTGATGTCTGATAGAGTCAGGTGCAGAACGTTTTAGACTGATCGCTAAGCTGACATTTACATGGGCATGCATGCAAGACCTTCATACGTCAATGTCTATATTCTAGGCTGCTGTACATGTACATGTACCAGTCGACCGGACGTCTGCTACGTTATTGACTGTAGGTAAACTACAAAATCATATATAAGAAAATATAAATAATATAACCAAACAAATACATAGTAAAGAACACACAAAGCGGTAAGTATTCAGATGAGTCATGCCAGCCTGACTGCGCGCAATACATCCTCAAAAAACTTAAAATAGAAACAAAAACAAAAAAGTGGAAAAGAGATATATACAGAAAACCATAGCATCTAGTCAAGGTTGGACAGGGGATTGGGGGTATCTTTACCAATCAATTGTCTAAGAGCCTGTATAGGTACTGGTATGAATACTGAGTTTTAACCAATGCCCTTTCTTAACTTCAGGTTCTTTCTATACATCAAGTCTATATGATTACCTGTGATAATCCATATTACCTCAATTTGCTTACATGTGTAATTAACAATACTTTTACCAAGGAGGATACTTAGTACATCACGTTCTTTATCTAAAGAAAAATGCACCGATACCTTGCGGTAGGGATCTAATTTCATTAAAGAGAGTGCCTGGTTGTCCGAACACCCACGGATAGCATGTTAAAAGATAATGCAAGCACACCAATGGCCCACGTAGCTTGCGACTCAGATCTACGTTCAGTTGTGAGGTCATCCAAGCGTCCATGCACAGGAAACTTGAGGGCAATCGGGCATGCAGTTGGATACTATGCCTGGGCTGCCCACGCATTTAATGCAGGAATTAAATGCCAGCACTGTATGTGCGTCGTCCCTTTACAAGTGTTCTTGTTACCAGTGAACTCCTTCAAAATCCCTTCACACCCTGACCCTCTTACTACAGTGCCGAGATTTAATACCTGCGCTAAATTCGTGGGCAGCCCGGGCATGATACACAACTGCACGTCCGGTTGCCACCCGTGTTTCCTCGGCATGGATGCATTTCTGACTTCACAACTGAACTTAGCTTTGATTCACAAAGCTACGTGGATCATTGATGTACTTGGCTTCTCTGTTGATATGATATTCAGGGGTGTTTTATAACCAGGCGCTGGAAGACGTCCGGTCGAATGGTGCTGGAATTAGATGTCTGTACTGTAGATGTCAAAGTGACTCAGAGCCCTCGTATATGTAGTAGCTACACTACCCC
Organism: Maea johnstoni; assembly: GCA_963942565.1. Classification (NCBI taxonomy): domain Eukaryota; kingdom Metazoa; phylum Annelida; class Polychaeta; order Spionida; family Magelonidae; genus Maea; species Maea johnstoni. Next base: position 31,936,856 of record OZ012696.1, read on the forward strand.
ATTCCTATTTGTGAAAACTATATTTAAACAGAGACTACTTTTGACATATTTAAGAAGTCAGATTATTTACATGATATGGTGACGTTATGCGGCATGAATCATGGGTTTTGGTCTGATTTCGAATCTGTTCCACAGACTAACTGTTAACACCTTCCGAAACGACAGCTGGCTACCATAGGTACCAGAAGCATATCTATAAACAACATTCCTTTTATATTTCCCACCCTCTTCTCAAATGTCAAAATAAGATGGAAAAACACTACATTCACCTTTTTGTGATCTAAACAAAATTCCTCTACACCTTGACCCTCTTACTGAATGTCAAAATATAGAGCACACCCTTATGTGTGTTTTTTCAACTCGCTTTATACCTGCTAACAGTATAGTTGCACATGTATACTCATATACTATATGTGAAAAGAAATGTAAATATCGTTAGCACTCGAACACATATATATATATACATACATACATACTATCTACTTACCTACATACACACCTACATACATACCTACACACGTATAGCAAACAAACATACATACGCACATACATACATACGTGCATACATACATACATGCGTACATACATATAGCATACATACATACATACGCACACGCGCATAGAAACGTTCATACATACATACATAACATATCTATCTATATCTATCTATCTATCTATCTATCTATCTATCTATCTATCTATCTATCTATCTATCTATCTATCTATCTATCTATCTATATATATATATATATATATATATATATATATATATATATATATATATATATATATATATATATATATATATATATATATATATATATATATATATATATATATATATATATATATATATATATATATATATATATATATATATATATATATATATATATATATATATATATATTCCCGTCACAATCTTTAAAGGAGTGGTCAGAGTATCTGTTTGACTTTACTTAGCCGGGAGAAACGTCTGGGATGATGTTTTGGGTGGGTGGCATTACCTGTCGTCAGAATCCCCACTCCGGGAACCTGCAGTGTCAGAGATAGATTGTGAAAGCTGCCGAGCCGGTCAGAGTTAAATGTTAGATGGTTCAGAGCTGCCTGCTGAGATAAAACAAGCAACTAATCATGCTTCGCGCCAACTCCGCAAGTGCCTGACTTATTCCCGCTTTCGCGATCTTATAAGTTTGGCCATATCTTAAAAATCCATATTCCCTTTGAAAATCATTTGAAGGAGAAGCACTCCTTATGCAGCAATTCAAAACTTAAAAAGTTTTGTTTGTTTCAATTTGAAGTGGTTTTTAAGAAAATCCTGTTTGTTTATAAGAAGCAGACGATCCGAACACAAATGTGTTGTTGGCACACGTGTGTCGCGTTTTTGCCGATAATATAGTGCTGTATACCACATATGATACGTATTATCAGCTGCTTAAACAGCTTTAGTTGTTGATTCCTTTCACCTTTGTAGACATAAGTCTTAGGCGTGAAGTGTGAAATTATCTGTTTGCCATTGGCAACTGACATGAACGATGCCGTAAAGAATTTAAGTTTTTTCACCTTTCTTTTTCAGCGAAATCAGTGTGGGTGATGATTTATTGGTATATTTCATTTTGAAACTATTAGAGAATGTTATAGGAATGATGTAGTCCATATAGGACTTATATGGTTAGGCTTGAGATACTACGTATGCATCACCATTAGTCACAGAAGCAGAAGCAGCAGTAATAGTGTATTTCGTAACGGTAGTGGAGACAGAGCTAGTAGTAGTAGTAGTAGTAGTAGTAGTAGTAGTAGTAGTAGTAGTAGTAGTAGTAGTAGTAGTAGTAGTAGTAGTAGTAGAAGTAGTAGTAGTAGTAGTAGTAGTAGTAGTAGTAGTGGTAGTAGTAGTAGTAATAGCAGTAGCAGTAGTAGTATCGGTAGTAGTACTAGCAAAGATAGTAGTAGTAGTAGTAGTAGTAGTAGTAGTAGTAGTAGTAGTAGTAGTAGTAGTAATAGCAGTAGCAGTAGTAGTATCGGTAGTAGTACTAGCAAAGATAGTAGTAGTAGTAGTAGTAGTAGTAGTAGTAGTAGTAGTAGTTGTAGTAGTAGTAGCAGCAGTAGAAGTAGTATCCACTCTATTGAAAGTTAGGGGAAATCATCACACAACCCCACCTGTCTTCCACCGCGTGGCTTCTCTGAGCGGGAGTATGAACTTCAAGCACATGACCGGATGACCTGGTAGAAATTTGGCCAAAGATTTGACTCTATGTCTTTATGAACTGTGACCCTGATGGTATTTTCAGAGTAGTTCACGATATAGCGGCCTTCTCACACTTGATATAGATATGAACCTAACATATCCGCCATATGGTCCTACTTAACACTTCAGATACTTAATACCACATCCAACTGAAACAGTCTAACACCAACTGTTTGCTAGCCACAACACCTCACCGAGTGCCAGAATCCATATACTAATAAACGTCTCACGTGCCGCTACCACTAGTATTACTACTACTATTACTACTACTATCGTTGCCAGTACTACTACCAATACTACTACTACTGCTACTAGTCTACTACTGCTGCTGCTGCTGCTGCTGCTGTTGCTAATATCACTACTACTACTACTACTACTACTACTACTACTACTACTACTACTACTACTACTACTACTACTGCTACTACTACTACTACTACTACTACTACTACTACTACTACTACTTCTACTACTACTTCTAATGTCAGCGGTTCTAGTGTAGTATTCTCATGGCTGGAGGGGTAATTCATTCTCGGCTCGTGCTGAAAGCGAGAGTAATCATATGGCTTTATGAGCGGCGATAAAGCGCTCGTTTCATCCAAGGTGTTTGCTGCAAATGGATTACAGGTGTTGGGGAGACAGTGGCGAGTGGATGAGCCTAATAAATGTCTTTCTATGGGAAGCCATTCCATCCCCGAGCAACCGCCCGCCCCTAGCTTCATCGTGATACTACAACCCACTGACCCCAGAACATAAAGAGTGCACTTCGTCAACCCTCATGCTGGTGGTGGCTAATTTTGCTTACACCAAATTATGCAAAAGAAAAGAAAATGACTGAAACCCTGGCATACGGGTACGCATCTGAGAGAACTCAGTGAGAGCTGTGTAGTGACAGGATATTATTAGTTATCCCCCTTGTAAAAAAGGGATACGGCCTGGTATCTGCGTGAAGCCAGCTAAACGCAGATACCAGGCCGTATCCCTTTTTTACAAGGAGGATAACGAATTTATCATCAGCAATTTATCATGACCTGTAAACTTGAGGTCAAACCCATAGTTGCCATGGCGAAGTGGGATAAAACACTGAGAGTGAGGATAAAACACTTATCCGGATCCTAGCATTGACATTTAATGAAAAGCAATGAAATACAATCCAGTACCCAACAGCAATTGACCAATCAGCTGCGAGTATCACAGTGGAGCTGATGATAAAGATATAGATCCTGCTTTGGATGAAAGTAGCCTTAGCATTGGAAGGGTTAACAAATACCAATCACGTTCTATTCCTAAGGAAGCCATAACGTAGACCTGTCGTATATACGTGAAATGCTAACACCCTCAGCTAAACCAAAACGTATAAAGTGAAAGCAAAAGCTCCACAGAGACGTTCAAATTTGCTATTCTTGATATCGTAGATACGTTGATTTTAATATGATATTAATTCTAAACTAAGTTGTGAACGAAGGCTACGTGTACACATAGTTCCTTTGTGGAATCTTTTCTTTCTTTTGTTTTTGATTGAGACAAATAGAAATCGGAAAGATACAAAGCAGTGGTCAATGGTAAAAAAAACATTCTCGATAAGAAATGGAGCACTGTCTTAAACTATTTTAAGAAAAACGAATAATTACATATTTCAAGATACAGTCTACTCTCTACATTTTCTCTGGAGTAAACGTTCATACCGCGCTTCTTCTTATGGTACAAAATGTCATATCCTTGATATTAACCATATCTTTCCTAGCAATATATGTCCCTTCTTGTTTTATATACATGTACTTATTTCCAAACAGGTCATTATGTATTCAAGCTTCTGGCCAAAAACGATAACTCTACTGTTCATATGTTGTATTTCAACTGCTATTGTCTATACCATATTGTCTCTACCCTAGGTACTTTTACATGTGTAAAAAGTACTTGCAATTTTTTAATAACCAATGGTGCTTTATTATATCAAATGACAATGTAACCCAAGCCTTCTGTTTTCTTTGTACAAAACAAACTACAACAAGTATTATGTTTTAAACGATGGTCATTGTGGAATCTTGTTCAATATCTTCTTTTGACCGAAGTCGTCTCCATGCACTATAGGCATTTGTGTCCTGCAAAATAGCCAAAGGCATTCTTGGAAACATGCAACATATTTTGGCTTCCGCTTTCCCCATTAAGATATAAATGTACTGTACTTGCTACAAGCAGGGAAACTCTAATCATTCCGTCGGTTCCTTCGTTTGTTTGAGGCTTTCGTTGCTGTTAAAATTATATAACGAAATGTCTGTACAGAAGGCTTTAATTTTAGCCCGTCTAATTTTCTCACCCTAAGCACCAAATCATTCCCAATATGTATTCAAGCATGACGGTAATACGTCGGTTTAAGATAGTCCATGTATATAGTTATGGGATTGGAGCGGGCCAATTCCATCAATTTACTCTAGCAGCTCATGATCTGCCTAAACTGCAATTACCGGTGTCTTTGATCCGAAAATTGTCTGTATATTCATGCAAATTGTATTATCGGATGCATACCTTACTGGCCGAGGATCTGAGAGATCCTGATTGAGTTATCTCCCAAGGTTATTAGATGGGCGGGGTAGGATATGTAAAGTGCAGGGACTAACACCTTCCCTGATTATCTGCGATAGAGACCTCACATTGATCAGTTAGGTGGCCGATAAGAAGCGTTTTGGCAAGTTGCAGAAGTTTACTATAAAATTTTCTTCGACTAAATTAGCAAAGTTCTCTCTCTCTCTCTCTCTCTCTCTCTCTCTCTCTCTCTCTCTCTCTCTCTCTCTCTCAATAGAACAATTTGTCATGATATGAAAGAGATTAGTGGATCGATTTCAATGCGTTTTAAATCGTTAGAAACGCCACAATTAATTATACGTGTTTCTTAATTCCAGTTGAAATCTCATGTGAAATGACGATTTTGCAATGGGTTGAAATCATAATTTTTATGCCATATTTGCGGTCAATCGCTACACCAGTACTCGTACTGTGTGGTTATTGCACAAATGCAACGCTCGTTTTAAGGGGCTTCCAACTGTGCAATATGTTTCCGTGAAGTATAAGTAAAGAATGACGTCACGAAAAAACAAATTCGTAACTTTTTGACTGCATTTGAAGGAGGATGCAGAAATATCACCGAGCTGCGCGAGCACTTAAAACTTTGCTTTCTCGTCATATAAGAGACGCTTCTTCAATGATAGTCACATTTTGACTTATGCCATTACTACAAAATAAAAAAGATCATGAAAGTATTGATATTGAATCGTCTTCCTGGAGTGCCATTCATACCATAACAGAAAAACCTATACACTTAAGGCTACAGACCGTGAAATCCTGTCAGTATCAATTTGCAACGATCGTAAAATAGTGGTCGTAAATGCTGCTTCACAGAGCGACGAAGAAATGGCTGTATAAATGTACGGGACAGCTAAGTGCGGGAAAGACATTCTTCCGAGATGTGAAGCTCTCTGAAACGTGAGGCGGACACTCGCTGCGGTAATTTCCATATCCTTCCGCGTAATGCGTAAAATTGGCGGAATATCATAAGCTGAGGCAATTTACCGCTAGACGCATCCGCATTCCCAGCCAGCGTATGAAAATAGAGCACGCCTCTCATGGGCAATTTGATGTGTCTGCTATTGATGGCATTGCCAATTAACCCCAATATGGAAAATATGGCTGCCCCCAAGGTCCATCGGTATTGCGTGCCAACTATTTGCCATCTCTCACCCCTGTACAAAGTTTGAAGTTAGAATCACACCTGCATATCACTTGTAAGAACGTGTAAACTACATTTGTTTGGTCGGTGGTTCTTCCTGGTTTCTTCGTACAGTACCGACATTTAATTCCTGCACCACTCGACCGCATGTCTGCCAGTGCTTGGTTGAACAAACACCCATGGATAACATGTCAATGACCCACGTAGTGGCTAATCAAACCTACGTTTCAAAGCTACGTTCAATTGTGAGGTCATCCATGCATCCAGGAAACCGGGTGGCAATCGGGAGTGCGGTCGTGTATTATGCCTGGGCTGCCCGAGCATTTAGTGTTGAAATTAAATGCCGGCACTGCACATTCATCACTGGAATGACACGATTTTGCCCACACTGGCACTAGAAAAAATTCAGAATCTAAAATTTAAAAGTTTACAGGTTACTTGTTAACTTTAAGCTACTTGTTTTTCATAGCAGTCTGAAAATTGCGCTACTTCCTCCTGGTTCGCGTTAAGTTTCGCAATGTAAACTATGGCCATAACTGCCATTGGTTTAAATATATTAATTCGACAGTCTGTTATGGTAGATGTACAATAACGTAACACAGAGCAATATCGTTTTCTGAAACTATCAAATGAGTCATGGTAGCATTAACATTTTGTATTAAATATAGGTTTATCCTATAATGACAAACTGGTCCCGTCGAAATAACTGGCCCGTCAATTTTTACCTGTGTACTACTACTACTACTACTACTACTACTACTACTACTACTACTACTACTACTACTACTACTACAGCTACTACTACTACTACTACTACTACTACTACTACTACTACTACTACTACTACTACTACTACTACTAAAGCTGCGAATGCTGCTAATTGAATGTCTGCGACTGTTGCCTCTGCAGTTGTAGCTTCTAAGCCAGCGTCTGTCAACCGTATCGTATAACACTCGCGCTCACTTTTCTAATTAGTCGACTTGAGGTCCTGCTTCTTAGAGAGTATTTTGGCCGTTTGGCATTTCGATATTGTGTTAGAGTATGGAGTTTCAGGATCGCGTCGACTGGATTTCCATGTCGCAGACTTATGGATGGAACCCATGGACTGCTGCCTGGATGAAACGATTTTGATACTGTTTAACTGAAAAAAAAACGTTTTCTGAAAAGCAGATATCAGATTTAGAAAATTCTCCCATGGATTTTCAGATGATCAATTTCTGCTTGAGACATTTCAGAAATATGTTTCTAGTTTGACGACAGTTCGTTTTTTTCTTATCATAAAAAGCGAATTCTTTATGTTTTGTCTGTATTTGAGTAAGATGGCAGTGACTCTCTAAGTCAATCGATAGGTTTTCCTATGTATGTCGGTTTTCCCTTTAACAATTTCAATGACTCAAGATTGGCGGCAGTGACAGAGAAAGTTGCCAATGTATGTATATTTATTGAAAACGGCTCTCGCCATTAAAGCATACACAATGAAATACAACTTGATTGAATAAACATAAACATGCACATATTCTGAGACAAAACATGAATTTACGTTCATTATCACAAAGGAAGAAAGTAATACGAACATCGAAAGTTTGACGGGAGAGATGTTCAAGGAAATTGAACAGCTAAATCCAATATTTATGCGAAAAATCAACAAATGTCCTTCTAAATTCTTGTTTTGGATGCTGAGGCGGCTGGATTGACGAACAACTTTTTGAAGATATGATAGATTTTTGGATAGTCACTGGTAGATCCACTAATTCTATGTACACCAATACGGTAAAATGCAGAATAGGTGTTGACTAGCCTAGCCCCTAAGCGTTAAGCTTTAGCCTAGCTACTAGGCGTGAGCATAATTGATTGCCAATAGTGCCATGTATTATTTTTATTTCGTCTCAGACCAATGTAAACACACAAACATAATTATTACTCTATAGCTAGTGTTTATTGCACATATACATCAATGTCAGGATATGTTTATCTTAATGAAACTGTACAACAGTTTGCACTTTCACGCCATAGTTCTCTAACCACTACACGTGCGCGTAAAATTCAAAAATGATCGAATTCCTGAGTTGCTATACATGTATTGGCATGTCAAACATCACAAAAAATATCTTGATATCGTACAATCCATCTTACCTAAAATATTTGTTACTTTTTCGCTTTTATGATAAACTGGAAAATAAATGAGAGCAATTCATTTTCTACTGTCTCGAATCGCGATGAATTCGCCAAAAAAGGCTCGTGGAATTGCCCCAAATAGCCGATTACTGGCGTCGTTTCCTGGTTTAATGATTTGCCCCACTTTGCCTTGATTAAGAAA
>OZ012696.1:31947641-31970141 GCA_963942565.1 Maea johnstoni
TGAGTGCAAAGCACTCTTAGCTATTCAGCAATATTGTCTTATCAGTGTCTTTTTAATTTCAGCAAGAATACAGCTAGGGCAGGCTGTCTACATTAAAATGATTGATCACTGGCCGTCTTCAGCTTAATTTGCACGTATGAAGACTCATTTATAGGGCGCTCATCATCGAAACCTTCTTTTATACATGTAGGCCTGATACTGCAGCAACGCAAAAGCGATGCATTAGATTAATGACATAATTCTCACATTTATAGCAAAGGTTGGCTTTTATTTCGCGAAGATTTCGCTTGAACAGTTTTCTCCCATTAAGCTTGGGTTATTTAAGAGGTACCATTCTCTGATATCTCCCAAGAGGACAATCTTGGCGTTTATTATGGCTATATGATACTCACCGATATTTAAATGCATTGTAGGGTATTGGACAATGTGAGAGTAACATCTACACCGTCCATATAGGTGGTGCCAAATTGGCACTTTCGTTTTCGAATTACATTGTTTGGCACTCTGGCAACCGTTATGGACGGCATGACTGGTGACCCCCCCCCCCCCCCCCCCTCTTTTTAGTTAGGATATTCAAAGGGGACCTGACAAGGACAGCCTATGCAAGGTTTGATATAATTTCTATTGGGTATTTTTGTATTGGACTTTCAATTTTCTACGTGGAATTTGCAAATTTAGTGCCACTTTGGCGCCACCTACAGCATGTGGACGGCATGACTAGTGTCCCATATTTTCTTTTGGATTTTTAAAGGAGATCTGAAAATGATAGCTTTTGCAATGTTTGATGGATTTCTAACTGTGGAATATCTTTTAAATGGACTAAATAAGTTTTAGATGTTGCTGTCACCTTTTCGAATACCCTACTATGTCTTTAAGACTAGAACCCAGTTGAAAAGACAACATGTTGTGTATAGTGTGACAGTGTGATGTTATATGCCTTTTGCGATAGTTCCAATAAACATACAATACAACTGACCTAGATTTGTACATACATTATCGGCAAGTAAAACTAAAGGGCAGTTTTGTAACAACGTGGTCTTTACCATTCGTGCGAGAATTTATATGCATCAGGTAATCTCGATATGACCCTGCTGACTGAAATAACGAAAGCCATCTTTGCAATCATGCGACCTATTTTTGCTTCTGCTTTCCGCGTTAAATCTACATGCATTCTGGTATCTGAACATCACCAACTGTTGTCGACACGAATTCGATACCATCTCTGTGTGCGTGCAGCGAGAACAATAACTGCTGATACTGGCTTAACCCACACGCGGAGCAATTAATTGTACAGGGCACCCCAGAGTACTATTCCTATGATATAAGATAATGGGATGAAGGCGTGCGGGTACTACAAAGCACACCCATCCGGCGTACGTAAACAGGAAAAGAATATGAAATGCCCTCTTGGGACTCTCAATATGGCCTTATCGAGCAAGCGGTGGATTGCATGAAAAATGGTATGTAAATATAGATGTTAGCCATCCGGTTGTTGCATTATTCATTGCGGAAGGGGGGCTAGATGTCAGTAATCGAATGAAAAACCTCACAATTGAGTAACCATGCTAAATATTGATATCACCATATGTATAATAAAGTATAGTATGTTTATTGACTGCATCGAAAGATGCAAAAGCATTCATCATGTATCTCGATAGACAGTATATACAGTATGTTTAATGACTGAAAACTTTCAATTTACGAAATCATACAAATATACAAATACATAGATTGAGAAGGTATTGTAACATGATCGATGAACAATTGAATATTGATATCGCTATGTATGTTGCTTTTATTGCATTACAATATACACTTGCATTTAACTTCTACTCGAACACAGGACCTAGATGACCTAATAGACTATAAAAAGTAGGTATTTTAACAAATGAAAATTTTGGAATCGAATGAATATCTTGACCCTTCCAATGCTGAGGCTACTTTCGTCCAAAGCACAAGAATGCAACGAGTTTAAAACAGCATCATGTCGGTATCCATTGAATAACTCTCGCGGAGTACTCTCAGATGAGTACCCATTTGCCAGTGTTTCAGTAATTTTACAGGTTTTTGCATCAACTTGTATTGACGAAATTAGCGATCAGCAGCATAAGGGTTAATGCAAGGTTAATGTATGTTCGTGTCTATTGTAGTTTGGGTGGTGTAGCAAGATGCATTCAGTTCAGACATTTAGTTCCCACACCAGTCGACCGGACGTCTTCCAGTGTCAGGTTGCACAAACATCCAGAGATAACATGTAAAAGAAATTAGCCAAATACATCAATGACCCACGGAGCTTGTGAATCAGAGCAAATCAGTTGAGAGGTCAAGGACGTGTGGTGGCATCCATGCCCAGGAGATTGGGTGGCAATCGGGCGTGCGGTTGTGTATTATGCCCGGGCTGCCCACACATTTAGTGCATGAATTAAATGTTGGCACTGTACAATCCCCATTACGCTGAGCATAAATGGGTTAAGCTAAATATTTGTCATAAATTACCCCAGTAGCGACGTGTAATATCCTGTAGCAGCGCTAACTCGAGAAGACGGTCATAAAAATCGAGATATCTGTCCATAAATAATTAGAGGTCCTTGCTTTATGTGATAGTACACAACGCAGCATGCGTTAATCTACGGGAAAAGTTATACAATTCAGTAGGAGAAAGACATATATATACTACTACGACTACTACTACTACTACTACTACTACTACTACTACTACTACTACTACTACTACTACTACTACTACTACTACTACTGATAATAATAATAATAATAATAATAATAATAATAATAATAGTAATAATAATAATAATAATAATAATAATAATAATGATATAATAATAATAATAATAATAATAATAATAATAATAATAATGACTATAATAATTATATTAATACTGATAACACAATAATAAAGATAATTATGATAATATTAATATGATAAAGATAATGAAAATAATAATAATAATAATTATAATAATAATGATAATAATAATAATAATGATAATAATAATAATTACTAATGATAACAATAAAAACAACAAATTGATGAAAATGATGTGGATGACGATTACACATATTGAACAGATTGTATAACAACTACTATTTTCATATTTAATTTCTCGCTCTATGTGTTTCAAGAAATTAAACCTGATGCATCCAATTACTCAGAAGTCATATTGCTACCCTGATAATATAAATAAAACAGACAAAAATTCATATATTCCTTATGTTATGCTTCTGATTGTAGATAACACCAAAATATACAACTAGAATATTTTTACTCAATGTCGGTTAGATGCTGACATGTTCTATTCCTGCACTGAATGCGTGCGCAGCTCGGACATATTTTCCATGTACACGACCGCACGCCCGATTGCCATCCAGTGCCACACGTAACTTGATTCACAAGCTACCTGGTTCTTTAATGTCCTTGGTTTATTCTTTGACATGTTATCTGTGGATGTATGTACAACAAGCACTGGCAGACGTCCAGTTGACCGGTACAGGAATTAAATGTCTGTGCTGTACCTACTTCAATTCTAAAAGGTAAAACGAGTAAAAAATGTTTGAGCGAATGTTTGCTTGCTTTTTACTACTCATTTCAATATATATCTTTCAAAGGATACTATGATAGGGAATCATCGTCCACTTATCGGTCAGACATTTCCTGAGCGTCCTGGTAATCAATAGATTATTTATATGGACATTTGATGGTAATAGGTTAGCCCAATGCTTTACACCACAAGCCTATGAATATTACAAGGCAAAGTGCAAGGATGGCGTGATATACTGTGTAAGTTCCCATTGGGTACTCTTGTCATACTTTGAAGTGCATGAGCTTACATTGATATTTAAAATATTCATTCGCTCAAATCTCGGTTCATCCAATGCCTCAGAATGTACAGAGTTTCTGATAGTACCATGCCGATATTTAATTCCTGCACTAGAAGCGTGGGCAGTCCGGGTATATTACACGACCGCAGGCCCGATTGCCACCTAGTTTCTTGGGCATGGATGCATTGATGACCTTGCAACTGGACGTAGCGTTGATTCGAAAGCTACGTTGGTCATTGATGTGTTTGGCTCGTTATTTTGACATGTTATACCTGGATGTGTGTACAACCAGGCACTGTCAGATGTCCGGTCAACTGGTGCAAGTATTAAATGCCTTTACTGTAGGCGATCCCTTATGTTTTGGGTATGTAATGGAACGTAAACTTTATTGTGGCCATTTAATATGCATGCTATCCAAAGGCTTAGATTATCCATGTGCGCTATTGCCTTTTATAGGATGTAAAAGAAAACAACCATGTGTTGCAGATCATTGCAAGCGGATCTGCCTGATACGGAATTTCATGAATATCTAAGGGATATTCGAGCATCTAGAAGTATTATATAGGTTCTGCTATGTTGTTAACGGGATAGGTATTAAGACTATCTCTATCCCGGTATGTTGGCTATTGGGTTCTGCCATCCTGTCATTTCATAGTTTAGTTTCACTTTCTGCCAGAAATATTCTTGATGGGTGTACTCTCCATATCAAGCTTAAGATTAGACATGAAATACCAGGTGTTCGGTTAGGCTAAGTGTCTATAGTGAATAAACTATTTGTGGCGTTTAAATATGACAAAGGTGAAAATTGGCAGCAAAAGCTGCGACGTTTAACATAAACGCGAACCAGCACCCTTATCACGTAAATGCGAGCGACATCGAGCTGCTAGTCACGCAAAGGTTGATGACGTCACAGCATTTTCCGATGACGTCCTGTCTTTCTCGATATCGTGACCAGGATCGCAGAACTTCTATCCCCATTATCATACTGACAAAATGAAGTACATGTTTATAAGAATGTTATATATGTGAAGCGATACGTGAAATCAAACTTCATTGTAAGTGATGTATTCCCTTAACCCATATATATTTGGACTTGCACATGATCATACAGTTTTACTTTAAATAGTATAGTATTCTAACGTTATTTGAAGAGTGTTAAGGTTATAAAGAAAAAAAGCTTTAGTCTATCAACACACTTTCAAATGGTTCAGATCATATGTGTGCCCCAGGCCTGAATAAGATATGATGATTAGATGATATTTGATAAACAAAATGACACTGATGAAACTACTATTGAAATATGTATTCTCTCTTTGTAGGTAGGTGTCTGCAGTGTGTAATGACGTGAAGTGATGACAATATACAATTACAGACAATAAGTGAGTTCTGATACGACGTATGCTAGTGCACATACACATGTACGTTAAATCGAGTTTGATCCTACTGGATTTACTGAGTAGATATATTCAAACTATTGTCGATTGTAAAACCAAAAATCAACTACTGTAGATTCACAAAAGATTGCGTGGAGTAAATTTTGCAAATTTACAGAAAATCGATTTTTACGTTTTTTTAACTTTGCGAGTTGGTCGCAACATGGAGTGCCAGTTATACACTTAAAGTGGCAGCACTATTCATTGCGAATTTTAATTTTGCGTCCGAGGGTAAACGTAAAAAAACGCAAAAATTAAACTAACGCAATCTTTTCCGAATATACAGTAGTTGCATGTTTATAGTTTAGCATCATTAATGTTATCAATGGGTACGCCTGATTCCCATTGATATATATATATATATATATATATATATATATATATATATATATATATATATATATATATATATATATATATATATATATAATATATATATATATATAATATATATATATATATATATATATATATATATATATATATATATATATATATATATATATATATATATATATATATATATATATATATATATATGTGTGTGTGTCTGTGTCTGTGTCTGTGTCTGTGTCTGCGTGCGTATGTAGGTACGTACGTATGTATATATGCATGTCTGTCTGCATGTGTGTGTGCACAGTTTTGTCAACTTTCACAAGCCATTCTTGAGGTTATCCTATCTGGCTACACTACCCTTTTTATCGCATGAACCACACCGATGCGTCGCTGATATATTAGTTTTGGGTTGCTCAATCGATAATTGAATTATACAGATTAGATATGTTAGCAGCAGCATAATCCAATTACTTGAGCGATGATTGATCCGTCAAGCACAGGAGGGTGAAGCCTTGCCTCTATGACAAACATAACTCAAAGGGTAATTTTGTGATAGATGAGTTTTAGATTTCATATCAATAATATGGGTTTTTGATAGCATAATAATCTCCCCTTATGACAAGCATGTATGATTGATGTATCAGTATGTTTCTTTCAGAGAATCATTAATAGCTAGCTAGGTTAAGGTGAGTTAGGGGTATGGCACACGATTTTAGATTGGGAAAAATGAAACCATGTATTTTTCATCATGATTGTCCCAATTTCGTTTTCATACTAGAAAGTGTCTATTCTTTTCTTTTTGAAATCGATCATGTGTTCTTTTCTTTTCTTTTCTTTCGTGGCATTCCATTGTAAAGTTATGACATTACATACAATGTACAAACAATTATTATAAATCAAGCAGTTCGTACCAAGTATTTTTCAGAATCTGAGAATCTGACATTCCATAAAAGCATGTTGTATTCTTTCAGGAAGGAAATGTAATTCGGGAATTCAGAAAGAAAATTAATCTAATTGAATATTGGGCATTCTGAACTATTGATATTTTAAAGTAAACCTTGTTTGAACTGACCTCTCACGGAATATTCATTGAATTGAATGCATTTTCGTAGTCCAATACCACATCCTTCAATAAAAGTAAAAAGGAAAGAGGAGAAGAAAACCAATGATGGTGACACACATTGTAAATATAGTAATCTTAACCCGTCTAATACTGAGGCTTTTTTCTAAAAAAACACATTTAAACCCTGCCATGTTGATATTCATTGGATAGCTCTCGCTGAGCATTCTCAGTTGAGTACTCACGTGCCTTAGTTTCCGTCTTTATTTTCAGTTTTTTGCATAATTTTGTTTTGGAAAAAATAGCCACCACCAGCATAATGGTTAAATTATCTCAACCTTATACAGTTCTAAACTCACCAATCCCTTAGGATTGCCGTGAATGTGATTGTAGCACGTAATGATTTCACCTTAATACCTTGTTAATTGAATTCGTCGAGTATTGATAACACAGGATTAAGCCGACACGCACTCCAATCCTAGTTCTCATCAATTCTAAAGAAAATGACAAATTGAAAGTTCTTTCATGATGTATCGCTCACGTTTCAACTAGAAACGCACACGCTTCTAATCGTTGCTTGATTACGATGTAAGGCCAAAGTAAACGTCTCGTCTTGTCACTCTTTCCATCGTCTTCTATTGGCAAAACCTTTACGTGGGTCATTGATGGGCTTGGCTTATTTTTGATTTGTTTTTACATGGGGGTTCGTCCAACCAGGCACTGCCAGACGTCCGGTAGACCGGTGCAGAAATTCAATGTATGTACTGTACAGCGCAGACATTTAATTCCTACACTAAATGCGTGGACAGCCCGGGCATAATGGACGACCGTATGCCCGACTACTATCCTGTTGCCTTGGCATGGTTGTATGGCTGACCTTATAACTGAACGTAGCTCTTATTAGCAAGCTACATATGTCATTGATGTGTTTGGATTATTTCATGGACATCTTAGCATGGCTTTTTATACAACCAGGCATTATCAGACGCCCGGTCGACTGGTGCAGAAATTAAATGCCTGTATTGTAGACGCAGCAAGCAGCCGATAGTCAATGCATTAGACAGCTCGGCTTTAGAGGCGGCGTGGGGCATTATTAAGTATTAACGCTGAGTAATTACCCATTAATACTTCCAGAAACTGTCGTGTGAATCTCTCATACTCTTGACCATAATTTTGGAATTAAGGATAATTTTACAGAATATTTGATGGAGAGTTGTTAATAATGTACTTATAAACATTTCTCCATCAAATAGCTTCCTGAATATGCTTTTGCCTGCAATATGTCATCAACATTGTCAAGCTGTTTTTGGTCGTTTTGAGCATTAATCGGTTAATGATAGGAAGAGAATGACACACCTGAACCGCGACCTTTAAAAACTCTTCATCACGACAGCTGCTGGAATCTGATTAGAGACATTTAGGTTTGTCAAGATTAGGTCTACTTTGGCTTTGATACAAAAATGTAGTGACAAAAAGCTAACAGACTACCACTTACTTCTGCCTCCTAGGAGCACAAAAAGGTTGTCGGTGGCTTTAGGTTAGTCGTGACTTATAACGTGTTTTACTACCAACAATGGCTACTGGTTCTTCACGATGTAGCACGATGGGGACAAGGTAGCTCAGCTGGTTAGGTGTCGGACTAGTAATCAGAGGGTCGCTGGTTCAATTCCCGGCCAGGGCACTTTGGTCTGTCCTTGGGCAAGACAGTTTATTCCATATTGCCTCAGTCTACACAGCTGCAAAACTGGGTACCTAACAAGGCAGTACTTAGAGCTTGTGCACTATATGCTGCCAGCTGCTCTGGAATATCCCTCGGGGGATTGAAATGGTCTCCGTGTGTACAGTGCCTGCTAGGAAACGAAGGTCGTGTGAACATCTACAATACTATAAACCGAATACCTTTACCTTTTTACCTTTAGCGCTAAATGCCAAATAAAAACAATTATAACAAACACCACCTTTAATTCTTATGGTGTCATAGGTGCAAATGTCAAACGGTGGTTTTCGCCGGGTATTCCAGTTTCCCCCATCAGTTGCAACTGGCTATTCACGACTTAGCCGCAATATGGCAGAAAAAGTGATGAAAAGCGAAATTTCAAATTCCAAGTAAGATATAAGAAATGATGTTTTAAAGATATGTTTGCAGTGTCCATGTACTTAGTGTATTATCCTTATCAACTGCGGAGTATTTTTTATGAAGCACACTGATCTAATTTGAGCTAGGATAACTCCTCCTTAGTGTTATCTCATTAGGGGCCCTGTCTTTTTAATAATGAGCATGCGACAGGATTTTAATTATTCCCTCCAAGCACAAGGACGAGGGTGATTTAATTAGCCCAGAATAACAACGACAACAATCAATCAATCATCCTAATATCCATGTAAGTATGCTATAGCTAACACAGGAAAACATGCCACAAGAATGCAAAAATATTTTCATGCATGAGAATTTCCTATTTTGACATTTTCATGCATGAAAATGAAATTTTCATGTGTGGAATTTTTATGCATGCTATTTTCATGCATGAAATTAGCCCAGTATAACAACGACATGTAAGTGTGCTATAGCTAACGCAGGAATAAATGCCACAATAATGCAAGAATTTTTTCATGCATGGAAATTTCCTATTTTGACATTTTCAAGCATGAAAATGACATTTTCATGTATGAAAATGAAATTTTTATGTATGAAAATGAAATTTTCATGCATGGAATTTTCACGCATGAAATTAGCCCAGAATAACAACGACAACAATCAATCAATCATCCTAATATCCATGTATGTGTGCCATAGCTAACGCAGGAATACATGCCACAAGAATGCAGCCCGATGGAAAATGGATAGTCCACGTAAAGTGGCTCTACTGGTGGAGAAACAACGCATACTAGTAGGACCCAGGTCTGATGAGTAAGTGGTGTACTAGCTGATCTGATGCTAGCTTTTCTCCATGCCAAATGGGTGTTCTACCTTGCTTAGTTTCGATTACAGTGCAGACATTTAATTTCTGCACTTAATGCGTGGGCAGCCCGGGCATAACACACGACTGCACGTCCGAGTGTCATCCAGTTTAAAGGACCATGGCATGGATGCATAGATGCCCCCACAAATGAACTTGGTTTTGATTTGCAAGCTACGGGGGTCTTTGATGTGCTAGGTGTATTTGTTTGAAATGTTATCCATGAGTGTTTCTACAGCCGGGCATCCGCAGATGTCCGGTGGACAGGTGCAGGAATTGAATCTCTGTACTGTACCTTGCTTAGTTTTGATTAGGTAGCAAATCTCGCCTAGGACCACGCACTAGGCGTCGCCGCTTTGTACACGTACGGTGTGGGGAGGTGCTGACTAACATTCTGTATGGTCAATGAGACACAGTTCATGGAATTTGAATGTAAGTTCAATCAAGGATGAAAGTCTGATGGCCAACTGGCAGCACTACTGGGTAACACTCTGATTTTGGCAGCTGTTCGAGACATGAACGATCTTGTAATATGTCAAAGATAATAGTTTGCAAAATAGCAATGGTCAACTTACATACCAACTTGCAAAAATACGTGTAACCATCGGAGAATACATTATGAAGAACAAAAAAGGGAAGCAATCCCGTGGATAACATAGATTTGAAGAGAGCGAGAGAGAGAGAGAGAGAGAGAGAGAGAGAGAGAGAGAGAGAGAGAGAGAGAGAGAGAGAGACGGGAAGGTGCCATCCTTCAAGCTGTCACTGATGGAAGTCCATTTCTCCTAACGTTGATAGGCAGAGGACATAGCCGGCCAACGGAACGGATGGAGAGAGAGAGAGAGAGAGAGAGAGAGAGAGAGAGAGAGAGAGAGAGAGAGACGGGAAGGTGCCATCCTTCAAGCTGTCACTGATGGAAGTCCATTTCTCCTAACGCTGATAGGCAGAGGACATAGCCGGCCAACGGAACGGATGGAGTGAGCGAGGTAAGACAGAGCTGGAAATGAAATTCAGTCTTAAGTACTCCCACGGGGACCAATTTCCTTGGAGGAGAGACAGGGATGTATAATCAGGAAATGAAATGTACCTCTAGGTGAAGGCGAGGCCTGACCTTTAAGTGGGAGGATGGCTCAATGCATTTATTTCTCCAATCTTGGTTAAGTAAGAAGGCCCGAGGCAACCTACAAGAACTAATTTACCATACGAGGACGTTTTTTTCTGTTTTACGTTTTCTTATTTTCTTTTCTCATTATTATTTTCATTATCCTATTCATTCGTAAAGCTGTGTGAAGGTCTGAGGTTTCTTTAAGTACCTTCCTCGACACAGGAACATTAGAAGACAATGATTAAGGAAACGATGTCCTTTGAATACGAAAAGCACCTTTAATAAGAAAATGTTTAATTCTTTTCGTTTTGTGTGCGTTTTTGTGTACCTTGTCGCCAGGTTAGTAGGATAAGCAAGAAGGCCTACCTATAAAAGCTCTAGAAAACCTTTTAGTGCGTATTCACTACAAACAAGCTGCATTTTACACAACTAGTGCGACTCTTACATATATGTACATACATTCACATTTACGCTCTGGAAAACCTTCAGTGCGTTTTTACGTAGCAGACAAACTGTTCCGACTCTTACATATATGTACATATATTCACATTTTACACACACACTCACACACACATACACACATACATACATAAGTACATACATACGTATATATATATATATATATATATATATATATATATAAATATATATATATATATATATATATATATATATATATGTATATGTATATATATATATATATATATATATATATATATATATATATATATATATATATATATATATATATATATATATATATATATATATATATATATATATATATATATATATATATATATATATATATATATATATATATATATATATATATATAATATATAATATATATATATATATATATATATATATATATATATATATATATGTGTGTGTGTGTGTGTGTGTGTGGATATATATATATATATATATATATATATATATATATATATATATATATATATATACATATATATATATATATATATATATATATATATATATATATATATATATATATATATATATATATATATATATATATATATTTTGTGTGTGTGTGTGTATACATAGTTTATTGACTGTAAGGATTACTACAAAGTATACGTAATATTATTCATAAGGTAAACAAAAATAATAATAATAATAATAACTTGGTGCGAGATCATTAATACATTGTTAGAATGATTAGAAATTGGATATAGTACACACAACTCGCATACTATTTCAACAAAAAAAGAAACGTTAAGGCATCTATCTCAAGATCTTAAGTCATAGCATAGGTTATGATCGCCCTTGGTACCTTAAATATTGTTCAGAGATACGTGGCTACAGAAAGGTTTTTGATTTTTGGAATTGGTGCATTTACAGTGTATTTCTTGAAGATAATGTGTTTCACGGTCCTGGTGGCGCCATATTGCAACTTCCTTCCGGTTTAGAGACTTCCCCAAGGTATAAACAGGTATAATGACATATATACATCACTGGTCTCCGCGGGATCTAATATGGACACTGTAATTTGCCTTAATGACGAACATGTCAGATTGACGAATTTTTGATACAATCACCGTGACACATTGATTGAATGGCAGACGCTCGGGAAGAGGGATCTGACATTCATCACACAGCATATCCCTCAAATTGCGGAATGATATGGCGGAGTAATTTGACAGGCGACGCGTAATTGAATCTCGTAGTCAATGGATGTCGTAATCCCGTCCACGAAATTCAACCTTTTTTGCCCTTCAGATACTCTTACTGACCCACTCCTATTGTAAACGTCTATTTCAATAATGACCAAATTAACCTTCTGTATGTGTAGGTGAAATACGTGTTGCATTGGGTTAGAAACGTTGAATATACGACATATGAAAGCAATTTTGCTTTAGTCTGGTGAAATGTCCTCATTGCCTCTCACTGACGAGAAGAAGAAGAACTCTTTAGGGCTGAACTAGTAGTTAATCTCATCGAGAATTCCCGTGAACTACAGTGTAGTTCCCTACCCGCGGGACAGACGGTAATAAGACGAACCCGTCTCTTCACTTACCTCTATGGCTTGCGAGACGCCGCAATAACAGGTTTGTGGGTCGCTTGCCAATTGCGTTAGTGTCTCGGGTGGCAATGGGGGCGGTCCCTCTGCGGAAAGGAAGGTAATAAGCTGAGCCCGTCTCTTCACTTACCTCTATGGCTTACAAGACGCCGCAATAACAGGCGTGCAACTTGCGTTAGTGTCTCGCGTGGCCATGGGGGCGGTCCCTCTGCGGGAAGGAAGGTAATAAGCTGAGCCCGTCTCTACTCTTACCTCTATGGCTTGCTAGACGCCGTAATAACAGGTTTGCCAATTGCGTTAGTGTCGCGGGTGGCCATGGGGGTGGTCCCTCTGCGGGAGCGAAGGTAATAAACTGAGCCCGTCTCTTCACTTACCTCTATGGCTTACAAGACGCCGCAATAACAGGCGTGTCAATTGCGTCAGTGTCTCGCGTGGCCATGGGGGCGGTCCCTCTGCAGGAAGGAAGGTAATAAGCCGAGCCCGTCTCTACACGTACCTCTATGGCTTACAAGACGCCGTAATAACAGGTTTGCCAATTGCGTTAGTGTCTCGGGTGGCCATGGGGGTGGTTCCACTGCAGGAACGAAGGTAATAAGCCGAGCCCGTCTCTACACCTACCTCTATGGCTTACGAGACGCCGCAATAACAGGTTTGCCAATTGCGTTAGTGTCTCGGGTGGCCATGGGGGTGGTCCCTCTGTGGGAGCGAAGGTAATAAGCCGAGCCCGTCTCTACACCTACCTCTATGGCTTACGAGACGCCGCAATAACAGGTTTGCCAATTGCGTCAGTGTCTCGGGTGGCCATGGGGGTGGTTCCACTGCAGGAACGAAGGTAATAAGCCGAGCCCGTCTCTACACTTACCTCTATGGCTTACAAGACGTCGCACTAACATGTTTGCCAATTGCTTTAGTGTCTCGGGTGGCCATGGGGGTGGTCCCTCTGCGGGAAGGAAGGTAATAAGCCGAGACCGTCTCTACACTTACCTCTATGGCTTACGAGACGCTGTAATAACAGGTTTGCCGGTCGTGTCACTCTTCTCTGCCAAATAAGAGGAGTAATTATCTCTTATTCTAAAAGAAAGGCCAGAGAATCTCGAAAAGAAGAGAAAGAGCTTGCTGTAAAAATTGATAAGTTGACAAAAATACTGGATAATGTAAATCTAGAACAAGAAATCAGAGATTTAGAAATCACAAATCTCAATACTTTAAATAAGCAGTATCAAAATGTCAGAGAACAAAGAATGAAGGGTCATCAAATACGGTCAAGAGCTGAACTTACAGCAAACTGGGAAAAACCCTCTAAATATTTTCTCAATTTGGAGAAAAAGAATTATCTGAATAAAACAATTTCCGAACTTCTGGATGCAAATGAATCTAAGGTGACAAAACCAGAGAAAATTCTAGAAATGCAACATACATTTTATCAGGATCTATTTTCATCAAAAAGGACCATTCCATTACATAATAGTGCCTTTTCAAATCTACTATGCAATCTCCCAACTTTGGATGATCTTACAAGTTCAAATTTAGACAGCCCTTTCACCATGAAAGAGTTGGAGGACTTCATTAAAAGAAGCAAACTTAATAAATCACCGGGTCCAGACGGCTACACAGATGAATTTTTTAAATATTTTTGTGAAGAATTAAAGACCTGGTTGTTTAGATGTTATTTAGAGGCTTATGAGGATGGTGTCCTAAGTGATATTATCACTATGGGCACAATCACCTGTATTCCTAAAACAGGTAAATTAAGAAACTCTTTGAAAAACTGGAGGCCTCTAACTTTGCTGAATGGAACTTATAAATTTTTATCATCTATGATTGCTGAAAGATTGAAATCGGTTTTAGAAACTATTATCAATAATGACCAAACAGGTTTCATATCCAATTGGTTTATTGGAGAGAATACCAGGCTGTTATATGACACAATAACATATACAGAAGCTGAACAATTGCCTGGGCTTCTAATTATAGTGGATTACGCGAAAGCGTTTGACACTATAGAATGGAAATTTATTGATGAAGTATTAAAAATCTTTGGATTTGGTAAGGATTTCTCAAACTGGATCAAACTTTTGAGAAATAAATCGGAATCCAGGATTGAACAAAATGGTTTCTTTTCTGATAAAGTAGAACTATCAAGGGGCTGTCGTCAAGGGGACCCCATATCCCCTTATGTCTTCGTGCTTTGTGCTGAGATATTATCACAAGTAATCAGGGAGAAGAATGATATTAAAGGTATAATGGTTTATGATAGAGAGGTAAAGCTATCCCAGTACGCGGATGACACCACTATTTACTTAAGAGGAGATCAAGAAAGTCTTTGTGGTGTCATGCGTGTGTTGGACTGGTTCAAAAGAATCTCTGGATTGGCAATAAATAGAGATACATGTAAAACCAGTGTTATCAAACCTGGGGCATTAAGGGGCAGGAGTATGTCCTGGGAAGGCAAATTTGGTTTAAAATGGACATCAGTTTTTGAAGTGCTTGGTGTCAAATATGATATCGATAAAATGGAAACTATCACTGATGACAATATAGCACTTAAATTGTCTGAAATTAAGCAACTAATTTCAATATGGAGCTCTAGCGCTCTAACTCCATATGGCAAAGTGGTTATTATAAAATCATTACTGATGTCGAAAATAACCCATATACTCCTGTCCCTTCCTCCATCTGAAAATGCATTTGCTCAATTAGACAGTTTATTTTTTACTTTTATTTGGGGGAACAAACCGCCCAAATTCAGAAGAGAAATTGTTGAAGCCAATATTATAGAGGGAGGTCTAAAACTTCATAATCTGAAAAAGTTTGATGCAGCATTGAAAATAGGATGGCTAAAAAGGTACATTAGCACAACATCAAAATGGACAATAACTCCATTTGTCAATGAGTTTGATGGACTCTTTAGGTTTGGGATAGATTATATTAAGAGATTGCTAGAAATGACTTTTAATCTGTTCTGGTTGGATGTTTTGAAGAGTTTGAAAAAATTGTGGACAGATGATAAGATTATCATCAAAGATAACATTTTGTTAACTCCAATCTGGTACAATGACAAACTCAGGTTACAAGTGAAAAGAGAATGGATTCTCAAAGGTATATATACAATAAATAATCTGTTGGATCTTGATGGAGTTCTATTGACTTAAGAGAAATTTGAACAGAAATACCAATTAAGAAGTAACTTCTTAGAATTTGGAATTGTTTGTCAAAAAATCAACAAATTTCTACAATTCAAAGAAAGACCACCCTACTCAATCCAACAAATTGTCTGTTGAATGTTGTGCTTAGAAAAGATACAAAACGAGTATCTACTATATATAGCCTGTTGCTGAATAAGAACACTTCAATAATAGACAAAGCTTGTGCCAAATGGAATGACAAAATTGGAGAATCAACCTCAACTTTTGAGTTCAGAAAATCATTCTCTAAGAGTAGTATGTTTGATGATATATATTTGAGATATATACAATTTAGAACATTGCATAGAAGATTTTTTACAAACAACATTCTACACAAAATGAGAATCAAAGATTCTCCACTATGTAATTTCTGTGCACAAAAAGAGGATTCAAATGAACACATGTTAATTGAATGTGAAATAGTACAAACATTGTGGCATCATATTGAAGAATGGATCTCGGCTATTGGTGTGATGGACTATTCAATAACTAATAGTGTTATAATACTAGGAGAATTACAAAAGTCATTCTGGTTAAATGCAATTATTCTAATCACATAAAAAAACATCTTCAATGCAAGAATTAATGGTACAATGCCGATTCTTGAAAGCATCAAAACACAGGTGAAAAACCTCTATACTTATGAGAAAAACAAATATACTCTATTGGAAAGAGTGGACAAGCTTGAACAAAGATGGGGCATGCTGCTAGAGCATTATGAAGAATAACTACACTGATGTATATTTCTGTATTTTCATTTCTTATTTTTTATTGTTACTATTCAAGGACAATTATATTCATCTACATATAAACAAATACCACAGTCATGTATAGAGTAAACATTATATTTTGTGAAAACTGTATTTTTAGGATGTTTGGCATGGCCGTGATTGCCCGGCACGCAGGAAAATAAAAATGTACAAAAAATTAAAAAAAGGTTTGCCGGTCGTTTGCCAATTGCGTTAATGTCTCGGATGTCCATGGGGGCGATCCCTCTGCAGGAGAGAAGGTAATAAACTGAACTCGTCTCTACATTTACTTCTATTGCTTACAAGACGCCGCAATAACAGGTTTGTCAATTGCGTTAGTGTCTCGGGTGGCTATGGGGGCGGTCCCTCTGCGGGATCGAAGCTGAGCCTGTCTTTACACTTTCCTCTATGGCTTACGAGACGCCACAATAACAGGTTTGTCAATTGCGTAAGTGTCTCGCGTGGCCATGGGGGCGGTCCCTCTGCGGGAACGAAGGTAATAAACTGAACCCGTTTCTACACTTACCTCTATGACTTACAAGACGCCGTAATACAGGTTTGCCGGTCAGTTGCCAATTGCGTTAGTGTCTCGCGTGGCCATAGGGGCGGTCCCTCTGCGGGAACGACGGCAACGAGCTGAGCACGTCTCTACACTTCCCTCTATGGCTTACAAGACGCCGCAATAACAGGTTTGCCGGTCGTTTGCCAATTGCGTTAGTGTCTCGCGTGGCCATGGGGGCGGTCCCTCTGCGGCAGCGAACGGAGCGGCTAATGTGTGCCGCGGCAGTTAACCTTCAGCGAGAGCGGTTTTCAGGTGACGAGATTGCTTTTCTGCCTCTCGGAGGACGTGGGAATATAAATGACATTCCTACGAGCAAGCCTCCAACCGACCCGCCCTAGCTTAATAGTAGACAGTACGGAAATGCTTTTTCCACCACCAAGAAATGAACTGCTTCTGATTTTGACAATTTTTCTAATTCCAATCAATTTTCAAATTTATGTGCTTAGATCCTATGTTGCAAGATTGGATTTGGTTTGAAACCATTCTGAATTTTGTCATTTGTCTTCAATTTTAGCTCATTCCCATCAGCAAGGTCAAATACACTGCTATAGGACGAAATGTGAGAAAAAGAACTATTGGTCGCTATGTTAAAAAATATCTTATAATTTGAAAAAATAAATTTTACGCCCTTGTTCATCTGAGTCATGCCCGATACCAAAGAGACCTGCAAATACGTGCCTTTAAATAATCATTCATTCATTCATTCCTGCAAATATATCTCTAGACATTTACACCTAAAATTCCCTATTAAATCAAAGAAATAGCAGGTTGTTATATTATCTGCAATGTGCAGATTCGCAACCAGGCAGTAGGGAGAGACAGCATTCGTTCTTCACAGAACCCAGTCGTAAGGTAATCAAATTGCATTACGATTTCTCAGAGGACGCCTGGATGTTAATAACTGAGGCCCAGGCAGAAAGTAGTATGATTACTGCTAATCTATCCATTTACCGGGGCTTTGTTTCCCTGAAATGTGAAACACAGATAATGCTTACAGTGTACTGTTAGCAGTGATGGCATTTTTACGGTAGGGGCTCCACCTACTGCTATATATATATATATATATATATATATATATATATATATATATATATATATATATATATATATATATATATATATATATATATATATATATATACATATATATATATATATATATATATATATATATATATATATATATATATATATATATATATATATATATATATACATATATATATATGATATATATATATATGTATATAAATATATATATATATATATATATATATATATATATATATATATATATATATATATATATACATACTAGTATATATATATTTATCATCAGTTCCACAGTGATACTCGCAGCTGATTGGTCAATTGCTGTTGGGTACTGGACTGTATCCCCACTCTCAAATTGAGGCTCCCACTCTCAATGTTATATCCCACTCTCAAATTGAGGCTCCCACTCTAAATGATATATCCCACTCTCAAATTGAGGCTCCCACTCTCAATGTTATATCCCACTCTCAAATTGAGGCTCAAAAAAATTAAATTAAAATCAAAAAAAAAAAAAAAAAAAAAAATTTTAATTGGGAAAAAAATTCAAAAAGTTTTCGAAAAAAAAAATTCAAATTTTTTTCAAAAAAAAAAATTTCAATATTTTTTTCAAAAAAAAAAAATTCAAAATTTTTCCAAAAAAAAATCAAAAATTTTTCAAAAAAAAAAAATTCAAACAAATTTTTTTTAAAGAATTTTTGTTTGAAAATTAAAAAAAAATTGGAAATAAATAATTTTTTTTTTTTTTTTTTTTTGATTTAAAAATTATTATTATTATTTTTTTAATATATATTTTTTAATTTCAAAAAGAAACTGATGATAAATTCGTTATCCCCCTTGTAAAAAAGGGATACGGCCTGGTATCTGCGTTCAGCTAGCCGTATCGCACTCGGCCTCCGGCCTCGTGCGATACGGCTGGCTTCACGCAGATACCAGGCCGTATCCCTTTTTTACAAGGGGGATAACTAATAATATATATATATATATATAGAGAGAGAGAGAGAGAGAGAGAGAGAGAGAGAGAGAGAGAGAGAGAGAGAGAGAGAAAACATATTTGGTCGATGGGATAGGAATAGTTTTATGCCAGCTTTAAAAGGGTTTTTTGTCGAAATAGTTTCCGTGCTAATTGCTCATCTGTGTGTGATGTGACCTGACAGCTTTCAACAAAATGGACGACGCATGGCTCATGTCAAATAGAGTATAGGTAGGCAAAATGAAGGCCACTGTTGGTCCCTACAATGTAGATTGAGAGACACCTAAATATGCCATATGGGGGTCGTACAATTCCCCTCGAGTGAGTCCACAGACAAAAGAGGAAGCACTACCATACTATTCTGTTATTCAGATAACTTAATCAGACCTCGGGGATGCCGCAAAACTGATTATCAAGATATTTCGGTGCTATAACTCTACTGGGCTGGGGGCGATATTATAACAGCATGAGACCTATCACTGTGCAGTATTATTCCCTTGAGATCTGGCAAAGTGGATTAGTTGTTACGTCATCGCAATCAACCCGGGTCGTATCCTAATTTTTTCGCCATCCAATCCATAACCCAAACCTTGCTGAGTCCTAAGTACACAAATGGGAAATGAGGCTGGCCAAGAAGTGGAATGGATAAAGAATGCTATCGGGGTATTATAGGGACGTATAGCTTCTTTGTACGACTCTTTGTGGGATGGTCATAACAATGGTAGAGACGGTAATCATATTTTCACATGCTAAATGACAGTAATAGATCAGTCTATATTGGTGTGAAAGTTTGGGAGTTCACATGTAGATCCTAAGAATGGTTTTATTCTGGCAAAAATGATATGATATTTGAAGGAATGGAATATATATGTTTACTGACTATGACTGTGCACACAAAAAACATTTTATGACCATGTTTGTTGATTATCGTCACTTTTACTTTCACTCTAAGGTAAATGGCAGTCAGCGGTGGAGAACCCCGTAGTGCTTATTCTAATTACAAATTGAAGAATATTTTTGTTCTTGTGATTTTCCGTAAGCTATTTGATTGGAAATGATTATTCTCAAAATTAAGATTCATAAGATACTTATATACATGTATATATATATATATATATATATATATATATATATATATATATATATATATATATATATATATATATATATATATATATATATATATATATTATATATATTATATATATATATATGTATATATGTATATGTGTGGTATATTATAAAATGGTAGTCCAGTACGTTATAACATGTTAATCAGGAGTGTATCTATTTCTGTAATAGCTTTGCTCCTTTATATTGTTTATAATGATATGATTTTGTATCCCTGTATAATACAGCCAAAAAATACACATGAAACATACAAATACTGTGAGCTTAATAGGAATCTTTGCCTCTTTTTGTTTTCTGAGATATTCACATGTTTACACTCTAAGAGATCGGTATTGTATATTCCCGGGAAAGGGTTAACCGTTTAAGATTTCGAACCTCCGCCCTGTTAACAGCAACTCTGTTCAGGGAAAAGTAACATTGTCCTTGTTCCTCCCGCGAAAGCAATTATGGTTTCTTGTTCTTGCCGCTGAACATGCTAGTTCACTTCAGGATATTAGATTGATTTTGCTCTTGGAGTTCGGGGCCAACTTGAAGTTTTAACCTTTCAACCTTTAGGTCAAAAGGTCACCGTTTCTGGCGCCATCTATTGGCTGCGAGAATCGACTAATGGAGATATTACCAAATATGGAAACTGGCGTGATCTTTTCTCCATTGTGAAGTTATAGTTAGAATAACATTTGAATCCGCGTTGAAGTCTATTTCAAGATTTAGAAGATTTTTCAAAGCAGAGAGTCGGCGAGTAATAGTCACTGTATTGCTGCAGTTAAGACATTTAATTCATGCTCCAGATAATCGAACGTATGGAAGCGACTGGTTGTACAACAAATAAGCCACCAATATTTATGACCAACTTTAAGCTGCGCATCAAAGTTACGTTCAGCTATGACGTACATGCAAGTGACCTGCCCATACCCAATGAAACTGGGCGACAATCGGGCGTGCGGTCGTGTAGCATGCCCGGTCTGCTCGAGCATTTAGTGCAGGAATTAAAAGCCGGTACTGTACATTGGATCCCCCATGAGCACGTTGGAGAATGGACGAGTGGCAAATGTACAGAGGTTAATTTCCTATTACTTTCTAATGGGCGCACATTTGCCAGGCAATGGAAATATCTTACTGGCGGGCGCAGGTGCTACCAGGCGTACAGAGGCGCGTGCCTCATAGTGCTTATCTAATAGCCGCTAAGTTGCAAGGGAATCAAAGGTGTCCGATGTACGCAGGTGGTTAATGTCCACAGGTGCTCAGATGGTTCCACTGCGTTTAATAGTCAGTGTAGGCATTAAATTGCTGCACCAATCGACCGGACGTCCGCCAGTGCCTGGTCGTTACATACAGTACAGACATTTAATTCCTGCACCAATCGACCGGACGTCCGCCAGTGTCCGGTCGTACATACTCCCATGAATGGCATGTCAAAATATAAGCCACGCCCATCAATGGCACACGTGGCTTGCTTATCAAAGCTATGTGCAGTTGCGAGGTCATCCATGCATCCATGCCCAGGAACTGTACTCACCAGTATAAGGAAGTTCGCTCCACCACGTAGAGTGGTGTCACAATTTTCTAGGAACGCTCCGCAGAATGTCGACTGCTTTATATTATCTAATAAGGAGCCATTGTTGTATATGATACCACAACATTGCGAATGTGGGTAACTGCCAACCATATAAGGTTTGCGTATGCTATCCCATCATTCACCTCGTTTCCCGCCTTTTTTATGATTTAACCCCATCATTCCCTAATCGCCTTGATGGTCCGGAAAATAAATTGAATCAGATTCTTACCGAAAGGAATTTCACCGAAAACATTTGAGGAAAATACAACTTTACTCCTGACCAATAGTGTTTTTTTTTTTGTACCTTTAACATCAGGATAATGACGACTGATAACTGAGTCAGCGCGTCTTCTGTTTAGGGGGGGGGGGGGTCGGGGTTAAACCACGTGACCTCTTCCACCGTTTATGACCATTTGTTTGCAACGATAGACAAAGAAACGCCATTAAAACACGACGGCCACTATACTAGGCTGAGGTTGTGAATAATCATTACAACCACGACCATCCGCGGAGGGAGCGC